>CAUYUJ010019642.1:89866-99866 GCA_963575745.1 Prorocentrum cordatum
CATGCTCCAACGAACTCCCCGCGTGGGGTCTCGGCCCGGCCCGCCACCCACCCGGGAAGCCGCCGAACAATCCCGAGCCCGCTGCCGAGCTCGCCGGCAGGATGGCCAAGGTGGCCCAAGATGGCCTCCAAGAGAGCCCCAAGACGCCTCCAAAAGACGGCCCTGAAGGCTCCGAGAGAGCCCAAAAATGGCCGAAAGACGTCTCACAAGACGGCCCAAGATGCACTCAAGACAGCCTAAGATGGCCTCAAGATGGCCCAAGATGGCCCAAGAAGCTGCCAAGAGGCCTCCAAGACGGCCCAAGAGGCCTCCAGGAGGGCCCGCAGGAGGGCCCGAAGAGGCCAAGATCATTCTTTGCACTTGAGGCTGTTGAAAGATCTGGACATTTGCTTCAAAACGGCCTTCCAACTGCCCAAGACGGCCCCAGGGGCCCCCAAGATTGCCCCCAAATCGCTCAGAAACGTCTAGGATCCAGGATGGCCCCAGGACGCCCACAGAGGACCCCTAAGACAGCCCACAGAGTACCCCTAAGACAGCCCAAGAGGCCTCCAAGACGCCCGAGATGGTCTTTAAAACGACCCTGAAGCGCCCTAAAACCAAGACGGCCCCCAAAAAGGCTCCAAGACGGCGTCAGACGGCGTCAGTCGGATCAGGAACGCCGTAAGACGGCCAAAGAGGCCCCCAGGAAGCCCCCCAAGGCCCCCAAGAAGCCCAAGGAGGTCCCCAAGAGTCTCCAAGAGGGCCCCAGGAAGCTCCCAGGAGGCCCCGAGAATGACCCGAAAAGCTCCCAAGAGGTCTCCTCATCCTTCTCCTCATCCAATTTTTCCTCCCTCTCATCCTCATCTTTCTCCCCCACGTGTTCTCCGACGGGCTTCCACAACGGCCGGGGGAACGCATGATCCAATAGAGTGGCCAAACTTTGCCCAAATATTCAGCCACGTGGGCGCATCCTGAAAGGCGGGGGGCGCTGGTGATTCGCCGTAGGCGTCTTCGATCCGCCGCCCCCCTCTTGGCTTGCCACAGGGGTGCACGGCATTCGTGCTGGACGATCGGTAAGTTTGGCTCTTCTAAAGGTTCCGAGGGGCCCTCGGTCCAACCCGCCGGCCGCCCGGAAGTACGCGGAAGGGCGCGCAAGAACGCATGACGACCTCATCGTCAAAAACAACGCCTCCGCGAAGACCCGTAAGCTGCCCAGGTCGTCGGTCATCCCGCTCCAGACGGCCCCAAGATAGCCTCCAAGACATCCACGATGGCCTCCAAGACGGCTACAATGGCCCCAAGACGGCCAAAGATGGCTCCAAGATGGATTCTTCAAGACGGGCCACCATGCCCCCATGATGGCCCAAGGTGGCCTCAAGGTTGCCCAAGAGGCCTCCAAGACGGCATAGCGGCCTCCAAGAGGACCTCCAGGAAGGCCCCAAGAGGCCAACATGCCAAATTTCCCGCATGTGTTCGAAAAATTCTGGCGCTTGCTCAATTTCGGCTTTCCGACTGCCCAAGATGGCCCCAGAGGCCCGCAAGATGGCCCCGAGATCTTCCAAAAGGTGTCCGAGATGGCCCCCCTGACGGCCCAAGAGGCCCCCAAGACGCCCCTAAGAGGGCCCAAGACAGCCCAGGAGACCTCCAAGATGCCCAAGATGACATCCAAGACGGCCCTGAAGCGCCCCAAGAGGGCCCGAAGTCGGCCCAGAGAGGCACAGAAGACTGCGCCAGACGGCGTCAGGCGGGCCACGAGAGCCCTCAAACAGCCACAGAGCCCCTGAAGAAGCTTCCAAAAGCACCCAAGAGGCATCCAAGAGGCTCCTGGGAAGCTCCCAAGAGGCCCCAAGAGTGCCCAAAGAGGGTCCCAAGAGACCTCCTCCTCCTCCTTCCTCTCTCCTTCTCCTCCTCCTCTCCTCTCCTCCTCCTCCTACTCCTCCCTATCCTCTCCTTTCCTCCGCCTCGCCTCCTCCTCTTCCTCCCTCTCCTCTCCTCCTCTCCTCCTCCTCCTCTCCTCCCTCTTTCTCCTCTCTCCTCGTTCCTTCTCGCCTTCTCCTCCTCCTCGCCTCCTCCTCCTCTCCTCTCCTCTCTCTCTCCTCCTCCTACCCCTCCTACCCCATCCATTCCCCTCCTCCCCCTCCCCCTCCCTCTCCTGATCCTCCCTCCTCCTCTCCACCTCCTCCTCCTCCTTCTGCTCCTCCTCCTGCTCATGCTCCTCCTGCTTCACCACCTCCTCCTCCTCCTCCTCCTCCTCCTCCTCCTCCTCCTCCTCCTCCTCCTCCTCCTCCGCCTCCTAATATCATCCTCCTCTCTCCTCCTAAGGCAGGGGGCGCTGGTGATTCGCCGTAGGCGTCTTCGATCCCTGTTGGCTTGCCACAGGTGCACGGCGTGCCAAACTGTAGGTAGTGTGCTGGTCCTTGTGAAGGTTTCTAAAAGACCTTCGGCCTAATGCGCTGGCATGGAATGAGGACCCGTAAACTGCCCAGGTCGTCGGTCCTCCCGCTCCAGACGGCACAAAGATGGCCTCCAAGACGGCCAAGACGGTCTTCAAGACGGCTACGATGGCCCCAAGAGGGCCCAAGTTGGCCAGAAAATATATCCCAGACGGGCGGTGATGCCCCACAGATGGCCCAAGATGGCATCAAGGTTGCCCAAGACGGCCCAAGAGGCCCCGAAGACGATCCAAGAGGCCTCCAAGACGACCTCCAGGAAGGCCCGAAGAGGCCCACGTTCTGTGTTTCCCTCTGCGATTCTGGCTGTCCGAGAGCTTGGCCGAACTATGGCCGAGCTCTAACCGCACCGGTCGACCACTTAGGCGCTCCCACAAAGCAGGGGACGGCGGTGATTCGCCGTAGGCGTTTCCGATCCGCCGCCCGCTGTTAGATCGCCACAAGGGTGCACGGCGTGCCAAATTTCGAATGCCTTTGGTTATAAAAAATTCCCAATGGGGTACCGGTCAAACCCGCGAGCCACCCGGAATACCCAGTCGGCAAGGATTTGTCCGTTCCAGATGGCTCCATGATGGCCCAGTATTGCCTCCGAGACTGCCAAGATGGCCTCCAAAACGCCGCTATGGCTCCAAGAGATCACAAGATGGCCGCAAAATGCATCGATGACGGCCCAAAATGCACCCGAGACGGCCTCAGATGGCCTCAAGATGGCCCAAGACGGCCGAAGAGGCCTCAAAGAGGCCTCCCAGGCGGCCCACAAGGCCTCCAGAGGGGTCCTCTGGGCAGGCCCGAAGAGGCCAAAAGCACTGATGCTCTAAAGGTGTTTTGGAAGATGTTGGCACTTGTTTCTTTTGGCCTTCCGATGGGCCAAGACGGCCCAAGAGGCAAAAGGGCCCCAAGAGGCCTGCAGGACGCCCAAGAGGGCCTCCAAGACGGCCCTGAAGCAAGGCACCCAAGAGGTCTCCAAGAGGCTGCGCGGTTGCTCCAAGGAGGCACCCAGAAAGCCCCAAGAGGCTCCCTCTTCCTTCTCCTCCTCTTTCTTCTCCTTCTTGTCCTCCTTCCCCTCCCTATCATCCTCAATCCTCTGTCTCTCACAGGTTTTCCCCCAGTCCACACCGGCTAGTGGACACGTAATCCGATATGTTGGCCAGACGTTGGCCCAACGTTTGGCCGCATGGTAGTTTCCGAAAGGCAGAAGGCAGAGGGCGGCAGTGGCACGCCGTGGGCGTCTTCGATACGCTGATAATGCGGCGAGCTCATTCGGAGCAAAGTTCTGGAGCGCTGCTACCCGCTTGATCTCACATAAGCCAGAAGGCCCCACAACAAAACCGTGCCTGGCCATCCCCTCTGATGTCGGGGGCTGCCCCCCGAAGGCGCAAGTCTGTGCCGCCTCTGCCGGTCCCCAGCAAGAGGCGAAAAGCTCGACGTGCCTGAGCCGGAAATGCTACGGACTCGGCCCCCCATCGCCCACACCCGGGACCTCGCATTAGGTCGGGCATGTCCTCCTACAGGCGGATTTCGGAAGAAAGAAATAGACAGTCAAAGCATGATCCCCAGAAATAGTCAAGAAGAATGGCAAAATCGTCACCGGGCTATTTTGTTGGTTGTGTTCGAATATTCCTCCTGCAGAGGGACATGCCCGACTTACACCTTGCAGTGGTGATGCTGCTGATCTCGATCGGGCCGGGCGGAGAGGAGCGGAGCAGAGCGCGCCGAGTCCGCCCGCTGGTCAGCCAGCAGGCCCACTTCGGGGCTGGGCGGGTGGGCCCGGGCCCGTTTTTACTGCAACGCGGTGTAGAGGAGAAGGCGTGCTCCACACTGTTGAGCAGGGACCGACCGTCCCAGCATTCTTATACAGGCCTACCACGAAATTGTCTTAGAACCCAAAAGCGCTCTGAAAACAATAGCAGTGTTCTTAGGGCACAAGGCCGACGTGCGAAAACAAGACAGACAGTCGCAGCCAAAAATGTCCTAAGAACATCTCTTGCAGACCACAAACGGTTCTTAAAACATTCTGCGGTGGGCCTATAGGCAAGCCGAGACGCTTCGCCACTGCTCGAAACAGTCCCATGGTGCCCGATCGCAGGCACCATCCAACAAATGCGCGGTGTCCTCCCCAACGGTCAAAGCGAGGGGGCCGGGCGGTCTGACACCGTCCCTGGGTGCGTGGCTGAAGTGTGACTCCGCGACGCGGGCGCTGTTTGCTGTCTTGTTGTCGTCGTCCACCCCACGACCCGCCCGCGACCCACACCGCGGCCCACCTGCGACCCACCCCGCGACACACCCGCGACGCACCTGCGCTGCGTTGACTAAAGATCGGCGCCTGCGATCGTTGTGCAATGTGCAAACAGATCGGCACCTGCGGCGGGTTTCTTCAAGGTTGCCTCCGAGCCTCGCAGACTGTCGACGACCCATCCCCCATCCCGCCCCCTCACTCTTATCCGCAACTGCTGGGGTCTACAACATGTGGTGTAGACTGGCGATATGGTGGGTTCAAAAAATCATGAAAAACATCTTGCCATCAGTTGGGAAAAGGACTGTTACTTCCGCCAGCTTCCGCAAGCCCTCCGCCAGGCTCTGCCGGCGGAGTCGGCCGCGTTGTATCGGGGACGCACTGACCCAGGTTAATGCAAACCCGGGTCAGTCAGGCCGTGCAGGATCCTGCAAGATCTTGCAAGATCCTGCAATGTCCTGCAAGATCCTGCAAGATCCTGCACCCAAACCCAGGTCAGTGCAACCCTGGCACTGCAGGATCCTGAAAGGTCCGGCGCTCTGGCTGACCCCCGTTTGCATTGACCCCCGTCTCTTGAGCCCAGATTTTACTTCCACCGCCTTCCGCCGCCCTTCCGCCGCCTTCCGCGGAGGAAGGATCGGCAACTCTTGCGACCCTCGACGACGAGGCCCTTTTCTCGAGCGCCTCACGCGGCCGCGCCCGTGGGAAGGCAGAGGCCGACAACCCCCGCGAGGGTGTCGACCTCTGCGCAGGCCTGCGCCCGTCGAGTGGCCAGGTCGGGGAGAGCCCCGCGGACGCGGCAGGTTCCGGAAACCCTGAAGCCCGAAAATGCTGCCACCTACAGTCAACACGTACAGTAGGAGCTGGACCACAAGAAACCTTCCACAAGAAACCAAACCCTGAGACCCCAGGACGTCCATTGATCTTTGGTGTGGGAACGTCGCGCTCTCCGCAGCAAAACCATCGAAACCTAAAAAACCCAGGGCACCCTGGAGGCAAGCAGGGTGTTTCTTGGCATGGGTTTCCACTGCGTAACAAGGACGCACGAGAAGGACGCAGGGGCCTTGGAATGTCACGTCGGCACTCTGCGGGCGGGGCGCAGCCTGCGAAAGCGGCCAAGGATGGGCCGAAGGTAGAAGGAAAACTCATAAACACAAAGTTGTGGCGTTCCGCGCGGGTTTCTTGGATCTGCGCTGGAACCCCCGCCCTGGCGCGCTCCGCGCGCCAGGGACGGCGTTGGATCCGCGCGGAGCGCCACAAGCTTGTGTTTACGTAGCTTTATCCTCTCCGAGAAGGGGAAGGATGCAACAGCAACCTTGGAAAAGTACTCATCCTGGCTACGCGGGCCGACTGCACTGTTGGAGGCTTGGACATGGGCACCACCACCGACACAGGAGGTTGCCTCCACAGGGGTCAGACGACCCTAGACCCTGGCGCTGGTGGTAACAGCTCGGCAACTTGGAGAACCCGAATACCACCACCATCACCGAGCTCGCGAGCATCTTCCCTCGGTGAAGGCACACCGCCGATCTTGGTGTTGGTGTCAACCTCCAGGCCTGCGACGCATCATCGAGCTCGCGAGCACCTTCCCTCGGTGAAGGCACACCGCCGATCTCGGTGTTGGTGTCAGCCTCTGGGCCGCCTCCGACACCCCCTGCTCCCCCCTGCTCCCGCCTCCTCCTCCTCCTCCTCCTCCTCCGCCTCCTCCTCCTCCTCCTCCTCCTCCTCCCCCCCCTCCTCCTCCTCCCCCTCCCCCTCCCCCTCCTCCTCCTCCTCCTCCTCCTCCTCACCTCCTCCTCCTCCTCCTCCTCCACCTCCTCCTCCTCCTCCTCCTCCTCCTCCTCCTCCTCCTCCTCCTCCTCCCTACCTCCTCCTCCTTCCTCCTCCTCCTCCTCTCCTCCTCCTCCTCCCTCCTCCTCCTCCTCCTCCTCCTCCTCCTCCTCCTCCTCCTCCTCTCCTCCTCCTCCTCCTCTCCTCCTCCTCCTCCCTCCTCCCTCTCCTCCTCCTCCTCCTCCTCCCTCCTCCCTCCTCCTCACTCCTCCTCTCCTCCTCCTCCTCCTCCTCCTCCTCCTCCTCCTCCTCCTCCTCCTCCTCCTCCCTCTTCCTCGCCCTCTGCCAGGCCCCCTGCTCCCGCCGCCCTCCGCCAGCCTTCGCCGCTGGCCGTCCGCCGGCCTCCGCTGGCGGAGCCTGCCCCCCCTGAAGCTTCCGCCGGCCTCCCGCCGCTCCCCGCCGAGGCAGCGACGGCGGCTCTCCCTTTCGGCCCTCGCGGGCGAGGGCCTCCCTGGAGCGCCTCGCGTGGCGGCCGAGTCGGAGAGGGGAGGGGGAGGAGGAGGAGGAGGAGGAGGAGGAGGAGGAGGAGGAGGAGGAGGAGGAGGAGGAGAAGGAGGAGGAGGAGGAGGAGGAGGAGGAATGGGGGGAACCTCCCTGCCCCACCCCGCCCCGCGGAGTCCGACCTCCTCCGCTGGAGGGCGGCGGCAGCCCCCGCGGGAGGGGCGAGGGGCGGCGGGACCTGCCGCGGGGCTCGGGGGGTCGGGGCCACGGCAAGGCCATGCAAGGCGGTCTGCATGCCAGCCCCTGTCGTAGCGCAGGATCAGGGCAGGACAAGATAGGAGGCAAGGCAGGGCGGTCCGCGTGCCGCCAGCTCCGGCAAGACAAGGCACGGGCGCTCTGGCGCAGGATCGGCCCAACGCCGCACGGACAATCTTTGACGAACCCATGGGGCATGGAAACAGTTCATTCTTTTCGGGCGCTCTGGGTGAGCTTTCGGCGACCACGTCGCCTCTTCAGACTGGCCCGAGCTGGAATGGCTACGGCCCTCACTCCGACGCGGACGGCGCAGAGGCCGCGAAGGGAGGGGAAAGGACGGCATTGCCAGTCTGCGCCTGACCTCGTGCCCCTGGCCCAAAAGGATTCCCAGGATTTTCGAGGAGGCCCCACGGCCGCCAGAGCTCCTCCTCCTCCTCCTCCTCCTCCTCCTCCTCCTCCTCTCCTCCTCCTCCTCCTCCTCCTCCTCCTCCTCCTCCTCCACCTCCTCCTCCTCCCTCCTCCTCCTCCTCCTCCTCCGCCTCCTCCTCCTCCTCCTCCTCCTCCTGGGGACACCTTTGGCGAGCCTCCGCTGTCCGCGCCACCCTCGAGGCGATCATCCAGGGCCCGAGAGCTTGTGCTGCAGCTGCAATTTCGGCTGCGCCGCGTCCTTCCAAGGCGAGCCCGCTAATGACACGAGCGCGAATGCCATGGCGCATGCGAACAGCACTTACGCATGACAATGCGCAGCATATACAAATATGAAATACCTGCTCGACTGCGAGTTGAGAACAGAAGAAGAAGAAGAATGGTAAAACGAATAACAGCAAAGGTCATAATAATCATGAAAATAGCAATCCTGACAATAGCAACGGTAATACTAATAATAATAATGATAAGAATATGAATACGCATAATCATAATAATAATAATAAAATAAAACTAATAATACTGATAAGAAAATAGCAACAACAGCAACAACAACAAGAACAGTAGTAATAAAAAAAACACTAGTCATAGTAAAACCAGCAACAATAATTATCCTGGCGAAAGGACCCAACCATATGCAGTTGTGAGTATCGCAATTGTGAATATTTTCTTCGGTGGCGCTCCCTATGGGGCCACGAACCGCATGAGGGGTGTGCCGAAATGTGGCGGGGTACACAACGCAAAGGAATACGATAGATCTGATTACGAGAGAAAGAACGCGGGTGAGTCAGAGCGCGAGGGAATCTGAGTATGAATGGGTCTGCGCGCGAGTGAATATATTTGCATGAATGCGATCATGGAACCGCCTAGTGTAAGTGTCGAGCATGCCTGTCCGAACACACGTGACACTGGGCGTGGCCGCCGCAGGCAGCTTCCGCGGGAACCCCGACGGCAGCGTCCGCACGTCGCGACGCCCATGTCGGCACGCCTCTTGCGAGGATCGCGCCCGCTTTCGGCTCTTCTTTTCCTTCCTCTTTGCCCGCGCACTCCAAAATCCAAGGCTGCGGGCGCAGCGCAGCGCGGAGTCCCCGCGACGCGCGCTGGTCGCCCCGGGCGGGGTCCCAGCGACGCGCGCGGGTCGTCCGCTGCGCGAAGCAGAGAGAGCTGACTAGCTAACTGGCTGGCTGATAGCGGGCAAGTCTCTGACCGCTGGGCAGAGCGACGACGGGCGAACGAGGCGCCGGGCCCCCCGCAGCACGGAGTTCCCGCGACGCGCGCTGGTCGCCCCGAGAGGGTCCCAGCGACGCGCGCGGGTCGTCCGCGGCGCGAGGCCAAACAATTAGTCGGGCAGTCGAGAGAAGGCGCGGCTCGGGGGAGACGCTCCTCAGGTCAGGCCTCGCGGATGAACTCGGTGAAGCCGAGCTCCCTGGCGAGGGCCGTCGCTTCCCTCCTGCACCGCTTCGTGCGCGCCGCAAACTGCTCCAGCTGCTTCCGCAAGCCCTGCGGCGGCCCTGCCAGGAAGAACTCGATGCGCGGCGCCCGCATGAGCAGGAGGTCCTCGTGGCGCGTGGCGCGCGAGAGCAGCACGTAGAGCTCCAGCCACCAGTCGTCGTCCTCCTTCTTGCCGTTCCCTACCTCGTGGCGGCCGCAATCCAGGATCACGCCTGGGCGACGTCGACCGAGGGAGCAGCGCGCCGGGCAGCCGACGGCCCAGGGCGAGAGTCCACAGGACCGAGAGATGGTCTGGCCGCGGACTGCTCGCGCCCCGGAGGTCTGGCCGCCCCCGGAGCGCCGTTCCCCCGCCCCGTCGCCTTCGCGCATGGTGCGCCCCTGGCACGCCACCGTGGTGATGACCCTGCCGTGCGAGAAATGCGGGGGGTGTGCCGAAATGGGTGTGGGGGACGCATGCGGCCGCGGGCACTGGGGCCTTCGGTGGAGCTCCCTATGGAGCCACGAAACGTGTGAGGGGTGTGCCGAAATGGGTGTGGGGGACGCATGCGGCCGCGGGCACTGGGGCCTTCGGTGGAGCTCCCTATGGAGCCACGAACGTGTGAGGGGTGTGCCGAAATGGGTGTGGGGGACGCATGCGGCCGCGGGCACTGGGGCCTTCGGTGGAGCTCCCTATGGAGCCACGAAACGTGTGAGGGGTGTGCCGAAATGGGTGTGGGGGACGCATGCGGCCGCGGGCACTGGGGCCTTCGGTGGAGCTCCCTATGGAGCCACGAAACGTGTGAGGGGTGTGCCGAAATGGGTGTGGGGGACGCATGCGGCCGCGGGCACTGGGGCCTTCGGTGGAGCTCCCTATGGAGCCACGAAACGTGTGAGGGGTGTGCCGAAATGGGTGTGGGGGGACGATGCGGCCGCGGGCACTGGGGCCTTCGGTGGA
>CAUYUJ010019642.1:104866-127366 GCA_963575745.1 Prorocentrum cordatum
CCTCGCCATGCCGTCGAGGGTCTTGGAATCCAGCGGTGATCTCTGGAGCTTGTCGTGGGCCCGCTGCACACTGTGGAAGAACGAATTTTGGAACCAACTTTCTCACCGCACCCTCCGGTCAAGGAAGTCGCAATCCGTGATGGCTCTGTCGAGGTGGCGGACGAGCTCCGCGATTTCGAGCCCACCTGTCTTTCGGCACCCATATTTGTAGACCCTGCACTTCGCGGCGCAGTGAAGGTCAGGGAGCTCCGCAGGGAGGCCGAGTTGCTTGGCGCTGCGCAGGAGCCCGGACGTGACCCAGCCAAGTGGACCACAAAAACAGCCCGACACGCCAGCCGTCTGCTGCTGTCCACGCGGCCGGTGGAGGTTCGAGCTGAGCCACAAACATGAGCACGGAGAACAGGTAAGTTTGTAGGCGAGGGTGCTCAAAAGCATTCCTCCCCTGATGTCCCTCCAGACCTTGGCCCGCTCCCCGAACTTGAACAGCGGCTGGGCCCGTGACGGCTCACCTCGTTCAGGCCCAAGGCATACGCCAAGGCACTTGGCATGGCAGTGAAAGGAGAAGTCCGACCGGGAGCTACCTCGCGCGGCGTATACATGGCACGAGCGTGACAACTTACCCAATGACAGCTTGTCCCAAACTCGGGAGCGGCCAAGAGGGGGGTGTCCAAGAGGGGGGGGGTGCAAATCATGATCGGCGGCATGTGTGCGGCCCAGCGGGGGGGCCGGGAACGTAATGAAACAAGAAGAGGCGCCATGAAACCTGGGGAAATATCGTGGCCCCCGCCATGATATCCACCCCCCCCTAGTCATCACTTCTTTTCCGCCCCCGACAAACCCGTGTAGCACATGATCATGAAAGATATGTGGATGCACACAGTCAGGATACTGCCACGAGAAACACGAAGGCGTGCCTTTTTACGACCCAGATCACGCACGGGCGCACGAGGGGTGCACGAGGAACAGCCATGAAGGACCTCAGGGAAAGTCAGCGAGCGAAGAACGGTATAAAATAAACTGTTTCGCTGTCGGGGGCGCCTGTCCCTGAGCGGCTGGAAAGTTTATACCCCTACGGTGCCACCGGAAGGGTGTAAACTTTCCAGCCGCCCTGGGAGAGGCGCCCCCGACAGCGAGAAAAAGATTATTTTATACCGCTCTTCGCCCGTCAAGAAAGGGAACCCCTTCCGAACCCGAATCAGACGAAGAAACAACGGCATAAGCAGAAATTTTTAGATGTCCGCGCGGAATTCTGGGATCTGCGCTGCGGCGCCAGAGGCGCCGCCATGGGGGGACCAGCGCAGATCCGAGAAATCCGCGCGGAGCTCCGAACATGTATCTGCTCATGGCGTCGAATCTTTTTCGACGAAATGCTCATTCTTTCTCGGCGGCGAGACCGGGGGGAAGTGAGAAGGAGCAGGTCTTCTCAGAAGGCGGCGGGGTTTCTCAGAAGCTCTCCGGCCTTCTGAGAAGTTGCTCGTGTCCTCGGGGAAGGCTCAGAATGTTTCTTACAGGAGCCCGAGGCCTTCCAGGCCTTCTGGGAAAGCCCGCCCCTCCCCACTGCCCCCCCTTTGGATGCTCATTCTGGGGGTCTTCCTGGAGACACTCGCTCCACTCGTGCGTCGAAGCTGCGTCGAACGTCCGTCGATTTGTTCCGACCTTGAGTCGAACCTGAATCGAACCTGAGTCGAACTTGAGTCGGACTTGAGTCGAACTTGAGTCGAACTGGAGTCGAACTGGAGTCGAATTGGAGACGAACAAATACATGAGGTGTCCCCCACGAAGGTCCCCAAAACGAGCATCGACCCCCCCTAGCTCAGCACCGAATTTCGGCGTGCTGACTAGAAGAAGAAGAAGAAGAAGAAAACAAAACACACAAAAACGCCAAAAGTTTATGTGTATGGCGTCTTTTCTTCTTCGAGCAGCGCCGAATTTCGGCGTGCTGACCGCATGCTGCCATGCAGTGACCACCTCCTCGCCGGCGGCGGCGCCCGCCCACGCGCAGTATGCCGCGCGGGGGCGCTTGCCGTGCACGCGCACGCGGCGCAGGCCGAAGCCGCTCGCGACGGTCTGCCCCGGCGGGGCGAGGCTCAGCCGCCCGCCCGGCGGCACGAGCCGATGGCCCACAGAGACGTGTGCCGGCGCCGACTGATGGGCCAATCTTACACCACCACCGCCACATGTAGGATGGGGGAGGAGGGAGGAGGGGCAGGTATTCCTCCTCCTCCTCCTCCTCCCCCGCCACCTCCTCCTCCGCCTCCTCCTCCTCCGCCTCCTCCTCCGCCTCCTCCTCCGCCTCCTCCTCCGCCTCCTCCTCCGCCTCCACCTCCTCCTCATCCTCCTCCTCCGATGGCCCACAGAGATCTGTGCCGGCGCCAACGTTCATCTTCGGTTGTGCTTTATCCTTGGGGGGCCTGGTCTGTCTTGTCGCGGCCCTTTCCGCGTCGATGCCATGTCGTGTCCATGTCGGACTCGTCGGATCCGTGTCGAATCCGTGTCGAGTCCGCGCCGAATCCACTCCAGATCCGCGTCGGGCCCGCATCGAGCCAGACACCAGCTTGGGGGACAGGCGAGGTTCCTGTGCCAGCTCGTGGGAGCCACCCCCAACTCCGAGGAGGAAAAGGTACCCATACTGCTACCCTTCCCTCGCTTTCCCCTCTTGGGGGCCTCCTGGGCGGTCCTCGTCGCCACCGCTGGATTCGCCTCGAAATCCTGGTCAGAACGCACCCCGGGAGAGGCCCGGGGAGTAACGATATCGGCACTTTTTGGTTACCCCACCAACGCCCTCTTGCTGGCCCTCGCGAACCGACGCCAAACGACGCTAACCGACTCTCTCGTCTGCGCCGAGTCGACGCTAATCGACGCTCAGCCGACGCTCATCGGAGCTAAGCCTCCGCTTTCTCATCGATTACCAGACGCCAGCGCACGCTTAGTGCCCTCCGGAGATGGAATTTCGAGGACCTACAAGGCTCCCATGATTTGCTACCGAACCAACGTGTCCTTGTCCGCGGAAAGCCTTCGATACGATGCGGGCTGATGAAAGAACAGCACACGCCCAAACCTGTAGGGAGGAAGAATGGATACGGGCAATGAGATGAGGGCGCTATAGGTATGGGCGCGGGTTGTTGGACCACGAGGGGGGCTCCAGTTCGAGCGGAGCGGAGACCTCCATCCGACAACACACACCTATAGCCTCCAAGGAAGTCCACCCAGAGAAATCCAGGGGGCGCACAGCTATGGGTGCTTTGCGTCAGCTTGTGAAAAAAAACACCATATATATAAACAAAAAAATCCACGGGGTAGCACACACGTTAGGCTAACACACGTCCTGAAGGTCATCGAATGACCGCGTCGACCTGCGCGATCCTGTCTCCCAGCCTGCCCGCACGGCGCTCGATCGCCAGCTGGCGATAGACAGCCTCAAGGCGAGCGGTGGGCGCTGCCCTGATTCTGCAGCATTCCGCCCCACCGAAGGTCAGGAACACGATCGAATCGCCACTGAGTGACGCCTGGAGGAGCAACGTCGGCAAGAGCTGGGCTGCGTAAGTCAGGTGATGCTGTCCCGCCAGAGCGGGGAGGTCGCACTGGCCCCAGTAGTTGTCGCCGCAGGCCACCGCTGTGCCGTCGCGCCTGAGAAGAACTGTGTGGAGAGTTCCTGCGGCGACGTTGGAGTACGACTGGCCACCAGTCAGAGCGGGGAGGTCGCACTGGCCCCTGTAGGTACTGCCACAGGCCACCGCTGTGCCGTCGCACCTGAGCAGAACGGTGTGGGCCTCTCCCGCGGCGACTTGGGTGTACGACTCCCCTACGGCCAGAGCGGGGAGGTCGCACTGGCCCCAGTAGTTGTCGCCGCAGGCCACCGCTGTGCCGTCGCGCCTGAGAAGAACTGTGTGGAGAGTTCCTGCGGCGACCTGAGCGTACGACTGACCGCTGGCCAGACTTGGGAGATCGCACTGGCCCGCAACATTAAATCCACAGGCCAACGCCGTGCCGTCGTTCCTGAGCAGAACGGTGTGGAGAGATCCTGCAGCGACCTGGGTGTACGATTCACCACCAGCCAGAGCGGGGAGGTCGCACTGGCCCCTACTATTGCTGCCACAGGCCACCGCTGTGCCGTCGCTCCTGAGCAGAACGGTGTGGAACTCTCCCGCGGCGACCTGGGCGTAAGACTGGCCGCTCTCCAGAGCAGGGAGGTCACACTCGCCCCAATAGTTGCTGCCGCAGGCCACTGCTGCACCGTCGCTACTGAGCAGAACGGTGTGGAGCTCTCCCGCGGCGACCTGGGCGTAAGACCCACCGCCAGCTACCATTGGGAGGTTGCACTGCCCCACGGCTGTGTCGCCGCAAGCCACCACTGTGCCGTCGCTCCTGAGTAAAACTGTGTGTCTGCCTCCCGCCGCGACCATCTTTCCAAGAGAACTGGGCGCAAGAAGCGCTCTGCCCAGCCGGGCGTTCTGACGGCAGCGTCCCAGCTCGAGCCACGCCCGGCATGAGCCAGAGCGGCTAGCGCGGAGTGTATAGCACTCTTTTGGGGTGTCCAGGGAGCCTATTGCCTCTCGGGGCCTCCGTGGGACATCCCGAGGATCTGCGAGGACCCCCCTACGCGCGAAAACGCCGATCTGGAACTCGTCGCCGTTTGAAGCGGGTGCGCGCTTTGAGCCGAACCAAAAGCCAGGAGGCGTGGTTGGGGGACTTCGGGGATCTTCCGACCCGGGTCAATCCAGACCCGGGTCAGCCAGGCCTTGCAGAATCCTGCAAGATCCTGCCAAGGATCCTCCAAGGATCCTCCGGGATCCTGCAAGCCTTGCAAAATCCTGCAAGATCCTGGAGAATCCCAGAAACCCGGGTCAGCGCGAAGGATCCTGCAAGATCCTGGAGGATCCTGCACCCAACACCCGGTCAGTGCGACCCTGGCCCTGCAGGAGCCTGCAGGATCGGGCGCCCTGGCTGACCCCGTCTGCACCGACCCACGTCTCGAGGCCTCCGAGGACTGCGCGTCCCCCCGTGCGGGGGGGCAGGAGGATGGGAGCTCACGAAGAAGCACCACCACAACAACAACAACAACAACAACAACAACAACAACAACAACAACAACAATCAGTTTAAGACTGTTCGCCCTTATCTGTTCGAGCGTCCAATAACGCGTATTTCCCAAACCCTCGATACCCGCCCTCTTCGTCTTCGATCGAACCCCTTTTGGGGGGTATACCGTTCTTCCCTGCAGGCCGGGCCCCAGCAAGCGGCGGGTCGGCCGCGGACCGTCGGCCTGGCCAGCGGTAGCGCTGATCGGCGGTGCGGCCGCGGACCGTCGACCCGACCCCAAGAGGGACGGACAGGGGACCGACGACGACGACGACGACGACGACGACAACGACGACGACGACGACGACGACGTCGACGAAGACGGCGACGACGACGACGACGACGACGACGACGACGACGGCGACGACGACGACGACAAAGCGAGAGCGAAAGAGAACGATAGCAGGGCCACGAAGGACATGAAGTAGGCCACGAAGGGCGACAGCGGGGACACGAAGGGAATGCGTATGGGGCCACGAAGAGCGCGAACGAGCGGGGGCCACGAAGGGCAGATAATGCGGGGCCACAGAAGGCAACGATGGGGCCACTGAGGGTAGCAACTGGGCTACGTAGGACAGCGAGGGAGCCACGAACGGCGACAGCGGGGCCACGAAGGGCACGCGCATGCGGCCACAACGGGCGCGAACGAGCGGGGGCCACGAAGGGCAAACGTATAGGGCAAGTACGGGGCCACCGAGGGCAGCAACGGGGCCACGAAGGGCAGCGAGGGGACCACGAAGGGCGACAGCGCGGCCACGAAGGGCATGCATATGGGGCCAACACGGGCGCGAACGAGCGGGGGCCACGACGGGCATACATATATGGGGCCACGAAGGGCAGCGAGGGGACCACGAAGGGCTGCAACGGGGCCACGAAACAAAGCGACGGGGCAACGAAAGGCTGCAACGGGGCCACGAAGGGCTGCAACGGGGCCACGAGGGGCAGCGAGGGGACCACGAAGGGCTGCAACGGGGCCACGAAACAAAGCGAGGAGGCCACGAAGGGCTGCAACGGGGCAACGAAACAAAGCGAGGGGGGCCACGAAGGGCTGCAACGGGGCCACGAAGGGCAGCGAGGAGGCCACGAAGGGCTGCAGCGGGGCCACGAAACAAAGCGAGGGGGCCACGAAGGGCTGCAACGGGGCAACGAAACAAAGCGAGGGGGCCACGAAGGGCTGCAACGGGGCCACGACGGGCAGCGAGATCCCGATTCCTGGGTAATCTGTGAGGGAGTCCTAAGCGTGAGCGCGACTCCTGGGTGCCTGGGTGTCGGGAGCGCGGCGCTGGAGTAAATTGCAAGAAATTCTAACGCAAGGGCGCTATTCGTCAGTAAATTGCAAACAAGTCTCCAGCGAGAGCGCGACTCCAGAGCGCCGGGAGAGCGATTCCTAAATAATTGTAAAAAAGTCCCAAGCGAGAGCGCGATTCCTGAATAAAATGTAAGGAAGTCTCGGGCGGTAGCGGGGGTCCTGGCTAAATTGTCAAGAAGTCTCAAGCGGGAGCCGTTGTTGTTGTAACCCGGGGGCCCAGGGGCCCAGTTTGAGCATCAAGACTTCCCCTGTCCAAAAACAAGGTTCGAGCGTCGAAGGGCACACTTTGATTGAGAAAAACAGTATGCACTGGTGGGGGGGATCAACAATAATTATTCTTCAGAAATCACACTTCAACAACAATAATTTCAAGACTGTTCGCCCTTATATGCACGAGTGTCCAATAACGCGTATTTCCCAAACCCTCGATACCCGCCCTTTTCGTCTTCGATCGAACCCCTTTTGGGAGGTATACCTTTCTTCCCTGCAGGCCGGGCCCCGGCAAGCGGCGGGGCGGCCGCGGACCGTCGGCCTGGCTAGCGGCAGCTCTGATCGGCGGGGCGGCCGCGGACCGTCGACCCGACTCCAAGAGGGACGGACAGGGGACGACGACGACGACGACGACGACGACGACGACGACGACGACGACGACGAAGACGACGACGAAGACGACGTCGACGACGACGGCGACAACGACGACGGCGACGAGCGAAAGCGAGAGCGAGAGAGAACGACAGCAAGGCCACAAAGGGCACGAAGTAGGCCACGAAGGGCGACAGCGGGGACACGAAGGGAATGCATATGGGGCCACGAAGAGCGCGAACGAGCGGGGGCCACGAAGTGCAGATAATGCGGGGCCACAAAAGGCAACTGTGGGGCCACTGAGGGTAGCAACTGGGCCACTTAGGACAGTGAGGGGGACACAAATGGCGACAGCGGGGCCACGAAGGGCATGCACATGGGGCCACAACGGGCGCGACTCCTGGGTGCCTGGGTGTCGGGAGCGCGGCGCTTGGGGAAATTGCAGGAAATTCCAACGCAAGGCCATTCTTCAGTAAGTTGCAAGCAAGTCTCCAGCGAGAGCGCGACTCCAGAGCGCCGGGAGAGCGATTCCTAAATAATTGTAAAAAAGTCCCAAGCGAGAGCGCGATTCCTGCATAAAATGTAAGGAAGTCTCGGGCGGTAGCGGGGGTCCTGGCTAAATTGTCAAGAAGTCTCAAGCGGGAGCCGTTGTTGTTGTGACCCGGGGGCCAGGGGCCCAGTTTGAGCATCAAGACTTTCCCTGTCAAAAAACAGGGTGCGAGCGTCGAGGGGCACACTTTGATTGAGAAAAAAACCATATGCACCGGTGGGGGGATCAACAATAATCATTCTTCAGAAATGAGAATTCAACAAAACAACAACAACAACAACAACAACAACAACAACAACAACAACAACAACAACAACAACAACAACAACAACAACAACAACAACAACAACAACAACAACAACAACGAGGACGACGACGACGACGACGACGACGACGACGACGACAACAACATCAACCACAACAACCACAACAACCACAACAACACCAACAACAACCACAACAACGACAACAACCACAACAAGAAGTACAACAACCACCAGAACAACACCAACAACAGCAACAACAACAGCAGCAGCAGCGGCAGCCGCAGCAGCAGCAGCAACAACACCAACACCAACACCAACAACAACCACAACAACAACGAAAGCAGAACAACAAAATCCCGTGCTGAACATCATGTACAGTGCGTCTCCGTCTCACCCTGCACTTCCACGTGCCATGCCGCCTCTAGAGCTCCTCACTAATATGTATACCTATGTATGTATATGTATATGTATGTATGTGTGTATGTATGTCTGTCTGTCTGTCTGTCTGTCTCTGTCTCTGTCTGTCTGTCTGTCTGTCTGTCTGTCTGTCTGTATGTATGTATGTATGAATGTATGTATGTATGTATGTATGTATGTATGTATGTATGTATACCGTCGTGCGAGTCGTCCCGCGGCGAGCGCGCTTATTAGTGGAATTGTACGTACGCTTCAGTCGGGCGTGTCCCCCTACAGGGGGGTTTTGGACGACAAATAAAAAATACCCCGGAAATATTCAAAAATGCTCCCAAGTAGTAATTAAAGAAAATCGTCCCCAGACTACTTTTTCCTATTTTGAACATTCCTCCTGTAGAGGAACAGGCCCGACTTGAGGCTTGCTCATGGCGAGGCATGCCGCCCCGACGAATCCCGAGGATGGCGCCGCATGCGGGACGCTGCCAGTGCACCCGCCAGCCTGGCGCAGAAATGAAGTGGAGGGGGGGGGAGTCACCCCTGGGCCATCCAGTCGTCCTCCCTCCTCGGGAACCTCCGAGGAGATCCTGAAACATTCCAGGACCGACCCCGAGGCACGACTCGCTCACCCGGCCGCCTGCCAGGCGTGGCATTGTGGCCCAGGGCCCACCAAAGAGTTCGATCCGCTGGTGCATCGAATTTCCGAAAAAACGATGCCCCCCGCGCGCCCCGATTGTCGACGCCTCTCGGGTTCCGGCGGCGGCTGGAGACCTCGTTTTGCATGGTTTTTCTGCGGATCGATGCGCCAACGGACCGAACTCACCTCCCCCCTGTGGCAGCCCCCCTTTGCGAGGTCCCGAGTGACGGGAGGTCTGTTGCGATCTCTGCGAACACGGGAACTGCAGCGGTTGCGACACATGTTCTGGACGAAGCCGAGGCCAGCGGAGAACAGGGCATCTCTCAACCAACGATCGGCCGCACAGATCACGTGGTTCCAGAAGGCCTCCTTGACGAGGACAGGGAGGGAAGAGGAGGAGGCGGAGGGGCGAGGGGAGGTCAGGGTCGTCGCGGCCAGGACGAAGCTCGACAAGGGCTGGTCGGAGGCTGGCGGCTGCATAAAAAGCGCAGCAGCAAGGGTCGATGGGTCGCCCCTGCGTATACGAAGTCATGCTCATCTCCTCCAAAGACCACAAAATTGCTAGGCATGATCGTGATACTGAAACTGTTGTCTGTCCTTTCAACCTCATACTGCACTGCTCCCTCTCTCTCTCTCTCTCTTTCCATCTCTTCTTCTCTCTCACTCTCTCTACCTCTCTCTCTCCCGCTCTGCCCCCCTTCCTGTCGGTCTCCGCCTGCTCTTGGTGGAAGGCGTTCCTCCATGTAAACCCTCTGCCTGAGTAGTGAAGCCACGCGCGCAAGGCAATGTCCAACCAGCTCCGCAGAGAGGTCGCGACGTCGCACGCTGCTCTCCCCTCGCTCTCGCCACGAGGTAAAAAATGCGTCCACGCCAGTCCTTCCGGTCCTCCTCCCCAGGGGGGATGTGTCCCAGGGGGGAGTCCAGTTCCTCCTCCCTATCCTTATCCTCCTCCTCCTCCTCCTCCTCCTCCTCCTCCTCTTCCTCCTCTCCTCCTCTCCTCCTCCTCCTCCCCTCCTCCTCCTCCTCCTCCTCCTCCTCCCTCCTCCTCTCCTCCTCCTCCTCCTCCTCCTCCTCCTCCTCCTCCTCCTCCTCCTCCTCCTCCTCCTCCTTATCTCCGCCTCCTCCACCTCCTACTACTTTTCGTCTTCCTCCCCCTCAAATGCGCCCACACACATAAACACACACACACACACACACACACGGTAAGCAGAGGCATACGGTGCAATCCTAGCATGGAGATCATGGCAAGCGTGCCCGTGGAAGCAGGCACGGCGGGGCGGCGCGCCCTGCTGCTGCAGTACGTGGACGGCACCATCAGGTTGCCACTCCCCGTGTCGAACACGACGGTGAATGCCTGGCAGCACAGGCACGATAGCAACAGCGCCGCAGCAGCAGAAGCAGCCACAGCACAGCAGCAGGAGCACTGCAGGAACGGCAACCGCCGCGGCATGAGCGGATGTGGCAGCAGAAGTGGCGACAGCAGCCATGGCGGCGTAGTAGCAGCCTCTGCGGCACGGCAGCGACAGCTGTGGCAGGACTGGCAGCAGCCGCAGCAGCAATGACGTCACCGGCAGCAGCCGCGGCAGCAGCAACTGAGGCCACGAAATCGGGAAGTGCGGCAACTGTGTCAACGGCGTCCCAGCGGCAGCGACACTAGAAACAGCGGCGACAGCAGCTGCAGCAGCAGATGCATCAGCAGTGAAGTAAAGTATTTAGCAGTGGAGGTCGGAAGGTGTCCGTCCTGTTCACTCATCTCCTCCTTGCCTTCTACCCTAATCACTCCTCATCTCATTCCTTCTCCCAGCGCAATGAGGATGAGAAAGGAAGAAAGAGGAGCAAGGGGAAGCGGAGGAGAGGAAGCTGGAACGGGACAGTAGATGAGGGAGGGAGGGAGAAAGGGAAGGAGGGATGAAGGAGGAGGAGAAGGAGGCAGAGAAGGTAGAAGGAGAAGGGGGAGGAAGGAGCATGAGGAGGGATGGTTAAAAACTGCTTCGGTCGCGGAAGGAGGAAGGAGAGGAGAGAACGGGAGGAGAAGGAGCATAGAGGGGAAAAACGAGAGAGAGAGAGAGAGGAAGGAGATGGAGCATAAAAGGGAGACCCAAACATGGAATGTCTCCCTTCGTTCAGCACAGAATCCCTGGAAGTCCCGACCCTTTCCCCGAGGCCAGTTCTTCATCCCGAGTCATCTCTTGACGGTCCCAGGGGCCATGCGAGGGCCCCCAGGGGCCGAAAAGGCCAAAAACCTCCCGCCGGGATCTGTTCACGACGCAAGCATATCTTTAGGCCGGGCATGTCCTCCTACAGGCAGATGCTGGGCGGCAACATTAAAAATGCCCAACAAATCCTCCCAAATTGTCCAACAATGATCAAAAGGTCATCCCCTGACTATTTTTTGACTATTTGGGAACATCCCTCCTATAGAGGGACAGGCCCGACTGAAGCAGATCTGGAGAGGCAGAGAGGAGGAGAGAGAGGAGGAGAGAGAGAGAGAGAGAGAAGGAGAGAGGAGGAGAGAGAGGAGGAGAGAGGAGAGAGGAGAGAGAGAGAGAGAGGAGGAAAGAGAGGAGGAGAGAGAGGAGAGAGGAGAGAGAGAGAGAGAGGAGAGGAGAGAGATAGAGAGAGAGAGAGGAGGAGAGAGGAGAGAGAGGAGCAGGAGAGAGAGAGAGAGAGAGAGAAAAAAAAAAAAAAAAAAAAAAAAAAAAAAGAGAGAGAGAGAGAGAGAAAGAGAGAGAGAGAGAGAAGAGGCATCCCAGGAGCTGCGCTGGAAGCACAGCACGGCTGGATCCGCGTGCAGAGCACGGGGAGGCCGCGCGCCGGATGCGCACGCTCTGCGAGAGACGGGGCCGTTCTCGTGCCGGGGCCGCGCGGGCCCGCGCGCGACCGGCGCTCGCCCGGGCCCGCCGCGCCACGTGCGCGCGAGAACGGCGCCTCGGCGTCGGCATCCCCTGCGGAGCGGCGAGGCTCGAGGAGCAAAGAGAACGGCATGGGCAGCAGCTTTTTCGGCGCTCCGCTCGGCTTGCCTGGGCCGTCGCTGGACCCCCCCCCCCCTCGGCTCGAGGAGCAGAAAAACGGCGTGGGCATGAGCCTGCGGAGCTCCGCTCGGATTGCTTGGACCGTCGCTGGACGCCCCCCCCCCTCGGCTTGCGCGCGGAGCGCGCCGGGGACGGCCGCCAGAGGCGCCGCAAGGAGGGTGGCTGAGCGCCGACCCCAGGAGGTCCGCGCGGAGCTCCCAAAGCTTATGAGTGTGCAAGTTCGTGCTTCGACTTTCGGGATGGCGAAGCGGGGAACGCAGGGGGTCTCCAGTCCCCCGAGGAGTCTCGATCTGGTCGAGACAAACCGGCACGTTCCCCCAAAACGCCGACTCCATCATTCCGACGCTGGTGGAGCTCAGCCGAGATGTCGACTGGTGCCCATGTGCATCCAGCCTACTAATATTGAGAGTGCGAAGGGCCGGGGAGGGGGAAGGCAGGGGGAAGTGGAGGAGGCAGGAACGAGGCAGGAGAAGGAAGAGGGAGGGGCAGGGAGGGCGCGCCCGATCCCGAGGGTGGTCGACTGGCCTGCTTCGGGGACCCGATCTCGAGCGTGCCGTAGTAGGCCGTCTTATGCACGATCCTCTGGAGACTGCAGGTGGGCTCCCTCCGCCTCTCTCCTGCTCCTCCATCATCATCATCATCAGCATCATCATCATCATCATCATCATCATCATCATCAGCATCATCATCATCATCATCATCAGCATCAGCATCATCATCAGCATCAGCATCATCATCATCATCACCACCACCACCACCACCACCATCATCATCATCATCATAATCATCAGCAGCAGCAGCATCAGCAGCAGCAGCAGCCAGCATCATCATCATCATCATCATCATCATCATCATCATCATCATCATCAGCATCAGCATCATCATCAGCATCATCATCATCATCACCACCACCACTCATCATCATCATCAGCATCATCAGCATCAGCAGAATCAGCATCATCATCATCATCATCATCATCATCATCATCATCATCACCATCATCATCATCATAATCAGCAGCATCATCATCATCATCACCATCATCACCATCATAATCAGCATCATCATCATCATCATCATCATCATCATCATCATTAGCAGCATCAGCATCAGCAACAGCAGCATCATCATCCTCATCATCAGCATCATCAGCATCATCCTCATCATCATCAGCAGCAGCATCATCCTCATCATCGTCATCATCCTCATCCTCATCATCATCGTCAGTATCATCATCATAATAAGAATCATCAATAGCAGCAGCAGCATCAGCATCATCATCAGCATGGTCCTCATCATCATCATCATCAGCAGCAGCATCAGCATCATCATCATATTCATCATCAGCAGCAGCAGCATCATCAGCATCATCAGCATCGTCACCATCATACTCAGCATCATCATTATCAGCAGCAGCATCATCGTCATCAGCAGCATAAGCACCATCACCAGCATAAACGACATCAGCATCAATATCAATATCAGCACTATCGTGATCAGCCTCTCCTCTACTTCTTTTCGTCCCTCACCACTACCACGACCACAACCCACAACCTCATGCTCCTCCTTATCCTCCTCATCATCATCACCATCATCATCAGCAGCAGCATCATCATCCTCCTCCTCGCCCTCCTGTTCATCCCCCTTCTTGCTTCTCCTCCCTCCCTCCTACTCCTCCTCACTCATCCTCCTCCTCCGTAGCCATTTTGGCTCAAGCCAATTGGCTCAAGCCACGTCGGCTCGAATGGGCCCCCGCAGCGCCGCTTGGCCGTCGTCCCGGGCTTAGTGTAGGGAGGTGCGCCGCTCCCTGCCGCTTGAGGTCTAGGTGCTCCTGGCAACGCCGGGTTGAATTCGTTCGCCTCCACCTTCCAGAGCATACTGCAGCTTCTCGCTTTCCTGGTGGTCTTCCTCGTGTTCATGGGGCTGGGCTTCTTGGTGGGCAGGCTGCTGGGCGTGCAGGCGCTCGGTGGGATCATCGCGATCTACTTTTTCGATGCGTGTTTGTTCTTACATTGCGGGCCTGGGCTCATTCCTACTGGGTTGGTCTTTGCCCAATTGATTTTCTGGTGGGACTTGGCTCAGTGTTATGTTTATGCAGGGC
The DNA here is from genome assembly GCA_963575745.1 of Prorocentrum cordatum. NCBI lineage: Eukaryota > Dinophyceae > Prorocentrales > Prorocentraceae > Prorocentrum > Prorocentrum cordatum. The sequence goes on from CAUYUJ010019642.1 coordinate 118,835, forward strand.
TCGAGGGATGAGCCGTGGTGGCTAGCATTCCCCTCGCCCAGGGACTGGCGTGCCCGTGTGCCTTATCGGCGACTGGTTGAGTCAAGTGTGTTTGTCGCGATGTGGATGTGGCCTTCGGCCTAGGCTTTCTGCCTGCCGTTCGCACGTCTGGCTTTCCTTCGGTGTCGTGCTGGTGCAGGCGTTCTTCATCATGTACGCTCGCGTTTTGTCTACGCGGCCTTTGTGGCGGTGTGGTGGTCAGGGCTGGCGGCTTGGGTGCAGTATGTCGGCAAGGTGATTCACGTTATGTGTAGTATAAATGTCTTCTCTAGCTGGGGGGGTTCAGAAGCGAGAGCTCGCCATATACCTTGGGAGTGCTGCTGGAGCGGCAGTTTTCATTACGCACAGCGGGCGGCATTCGCGCGGGTGTACTTCATCACTGTTTTCCTCGCCTTCGGCTTACACATGTTCGTGGTGTTGTCGTAAAGCGGCCTGCCTAGAGCAGGGACCCCCGCGCAGAGTAGACTTCGAATTAGAATGTTCCTCCTACTCCTCCTCCTCCACCTCCTCCCTCCTGCACCTCCTCCTCCTCCTCTTTCTCAACTCCTTCCTCTTCACCTCCCTTCTCGCTTCTCCTCCCTCCTCCTCCTCCTCATCCACCTCCTCCTCCTCCTCCTCCTCCTCCTCCTCCTTCTCCTAATCCTCCTCATCTACTACAACTGCTACTACTTGTGTTTGTTTACGTTTTTGGACACTCCATTTTGATTTCCTTCCGAAGCAGAAGGTTTTTGAAGGATTCCGGCATGCGCGCGCGACGACGCGCGCGTGTGCACTTCGTCCCTTTTTTTTGCAAGGGACGAGTGACAACTTATAATCTTCGATACACGAATGTGCGCGCATAATTGTTTGACAAAGGATGGCGGGGGGGGGCGACACCGGCCCCCCTGGGATGGTGTAAATTCATATTTAAAATGGACGATGGGGCAGAATCATATGCAAATTGCACTACGAAAAGGTGAGTCTTTAACCCTGGGTTGGGGAGGGTGGTAGAACCTATCTCTTTTTAAAAAAGACAACCTACAACGGGCGGCGACGAAGCGGCGACGGGGCGACGACGGCGGCAACATAGCCGCCAGACCGACATAGAGGCCCAAACGACGGGCGCAACGAGCCGGCGCAGGGGGGCGACGGCAGCAACATAGCCGCCAGACTGGGCCCAGACGACGGGCGGCGACGAGGCGGCGACGGGGCAGCGTCGGCGGCAACATAGCCGCCAGACTGAAAGACAGGCCCAGCTCCCCAGTAACAAGTGAGAAGCCCTAAGTGCACGCACTACGTTGAGAATGAGAGGGTCCGTGTCTGAACATGGACGACTAGAACGATGGCACCGCACGCAAGACCTACACATCGATGTGTAGATATTTATATATACACATTTGTAAATATACACACACACTGCTATATAAATATCTCATACTACACCGAATCATATCAAATACATTCATACCATCTCATATCAGAGGCGATGCCCTCCGGAGGCGATGCGCAGATGTGCGGCGCACTCACGCCCACATGGTGCGGACGCGCCACGCCGAGATCTCTTAGGCAACGTTGAAGGGAAGAGGCCGGGGGGGAGCAGGCAGGAGGGATAAGAAGGGAGAAGGAGGGAGGACAATATGCGACGTTCCCCGCTCGACAGACCGGCTCGTACGACGCAAGGTGCAACTACAACAGGCCACGCGGGCGCGCGCAACTCTTGACCACGAGAGGCTCTCGGAATGGAGGTTCGATGCAGTCCTGTTGTTGCTGCGGTTGGTCTTGCCCCGCACAGACTGGAGGTGCTGGTGCCTCAGACAGCGGGCCCATCACCAAAGTCCCCCGGCTCCCTGTCGCCCTCCACCCTGCCCACTTGCATCTCTCCCGCTACTTTTGCTTACATCTGGAAGCGAGATTCATATAAGGGCGGCTCCAAATAGCTGGACTTGCTTTTTGGAAAGGTCCTCTCCTCCTGCTTCTTCTCTGGAGTTCTCTGGACTCTGGATGCCTCCCGACGTTCCCGGCCCCCCAAAGTCTCCAGAGGTCACCAGAGCCTGTAGAAGTTCCCAGAAGCCCAGAAGAGGCCTGAGGACGCCCAGAGACATCGATCCTTGATTTCCGATCCTTCTCCACCAGCGCGATCACCCTTCGCTCGCCCCCCCCCCGCAAAGCGGTGGACAATCCTCCATTTAGCAAACCACCCTTGAATGAAAATGGCCTAGGACCGAAAGCGACGGACCTGGACCCGCAAAAAATGAGTTTTTTCGCGAACCGAAAACGGCCAATTCGCTAATCGGCGCGTCAATGTAGGATGTTTATCATGAACAATGGGAAACCGACCGCAGCCCCCACAACTATGGATGTTACATGTCAGCATTTTGCATGTGTGGCGAATGTGCGTAAGTGTAGGCGCCCTGTCGGCGAGGCCATTGCCACACCCCCGCATTGAAATGCGCGGCGTTGTCGCTGGCTGACCGCCGAGCTGCTTCCGCTTGCAGTTCACGCGTCGCTTGACGGCCCCACAAACTTAATCTAAAGTTCTTCATGTGGGGGGCGGGAGGCGTTCTTCTCGGGGGCGGCCACGAGGGGGGCGTCCAAGAGGTGGGGGCGCAAATCATGGCCAGCGGCACGTGCACGGCCCAGGGGGGGGACCGGGGACGTAACGAAATAAGAAGAGGCACCATGCAATCTGGGGAGATATCATGGCCCCCGCCACGATATCCACCCCCCCTGATCATCACCCACCTCTTTGCCACCCCCCTTTTTCATGCGTTCACATCAATCACTGCTCCCTATTAGTATACACCCCCTCCCACTGGCGACTGGCAACCAACCAGGGACAATGCGGACACCCCCCCACCATCCCTTATAAAAACCATACAAAACACCTTCTGCCTCCAAATCCCGAACATGCGCAGCCAACCCGATGCGGCCTCCCCCCACCATCCCCGTCAAAAAACGATACAGGGTACACTGGGCGACGGCGGCGGCTGCGGCGGCTGCGGCGGCTGCAGCGGCTGCGGCGGCTGCGGCGGCGGCGGCGGCGGCGGGGGCGGCGGGGGCGGCGGCGGCGGCGGCGGCGGCGGCGGCGCGGCAGCGGCGGCGGTGGCGGCACAAGCTGCGGCGGCAGCGGCTGCGGCGGCGGCGTCCCGCAGCGGGGACGACGGGCGGCGGCGGCGGCGCGGGCGGCGCGGCGGGGGCGGCGGCGGGGCGGCGGCGGCGCGGCGGCCGGCGGCGGCGGCGGCGGGCGGCGGCGGCGGCGGCGCGGGCAACGGCGGCGGCGGCGGCGGCGCGGCGGCGGCGGCGGGCGGCGGGGGCAGCGGGGGAGGCGGCGGCGGCGGCGGCGGCGGATGCGCCCCCAGTAGCTTCCCATCCAAAGACGACTGCTGAATATGCTGGGGCTCGGGCCAGGCTCGGGTGCTGCGTATGTGTCGGGAGGGCGGGTGGGAGTGAGCGAGACGGCTTGCGGGCGGGGAGGGAGTCTTGGCCTCCCCCCCACCCCCACGCATACGGATGACATAACCTCGCCGGGCAGCGCGGGCGCATCCTCAGAGGAGGGCCAGCTGAGAGAGACCACGGCGGCTCTCCCGCCAGGCCTGAGCCCGCTCACAAAACAAGAGAAGTAATCGGGTTCTTTCATATGTTACTGTTTTTTTCTCTCTCTCTCTCTCTCTCTCTCTCTCTCTCTCTCTGTTTCTCTAATGACGAAGAAGTCCACGAAAACGCCCCAAATCTTGACACTTTCAAGCTCAACATCGGCCCCCGAAAGCTCTCTCCCAGAGTCCATCCTGGCCCGTCCTTCGCGGCGGGTCCAGCGGCGGCGACGAGAAAACCCTCCAGGAGGCCCAGCGAGGGACACGAAAAACGGCAGGGAGGGCCGCCGCCGCCTCCACCAGCCCTCCTCCAAGCGTCCTCCTCCTCTCTCCCTTGCCTGAGACCCCACACGCCTGCCAGGCCAAGCGGGCTGGCAAGCAGAACCCCCCCCCGCCCCCCCCTCACCGTGGGAGCACCGCACGGCGCGAACAGTCCCCGCACCCCGAGCACGGGAAATCGAAGGGGAAAGCGCGCACAGAGGGAGGAAAAGCAAGAAGCCCAAAGCACCCTCCCCATCCGCGGTCCCAATTCCACCTCCTCCTCCTCCTCCTCCTCCTCCTCCTCCTCCTCCTCCTCCTCCTCCTCCTCCTCCTCCTCCTCCTCCTCCTCCTCCTCTACTGACGACGACGACGACAAAGACGAATACGACGACAACGAAGATGATGGAGTGAAGCAGAAGAACCTCCTTGAACCAAAGCATAGCAGCACAATCAAAAAACTACATTGCGCACGGTCGGATTATCACATCCTTCCTCGGGCTGATGTTACCATGCTCGTCAACATGACACGGTGGCTACGTACACAGCACAGGTTTGGTCGATCGCATCATCACAGTATCATCGAACGTTCTCTATCTCATCTCGTTAGCAGCGTGCGGTCGCCATGGTTGATCAAACAATCTCGCACGGACCCATCCTGGAGCTGCTCCAGGTAGGTGAACACATCCGCTTGCTACGCACCCCTATCGTGCTCGTCCAAAGACACGAACCTCGGCTGGGACCACCGCCGCTGGTAGGTCACGGGGCTTTGCATCATCACACTGCGCATCGTGACCGTCGTAGTCGTCACCGCAGGGACCATCCTGTCGAGCGTGAACGATGTGGGCCTCGTAGCGTAGTTGAGCTCCCCCTCGTCAGCGTTCCCCCTACTGCACGTAGCTACCGCCGCCACGATCGTCCACACAACCATGGCACACAGCAACTCGCATTCGGTCTCGCCTCCTGACCTGGATGCACCCCCCCCTCCCCGATCATCATCGCAGTAGCTACCACCACCACCACCACGATCGCCCACGCAACCATGGCACACAGCAACTTGCCTTCCCTCCCGCCTCCTGACCTGGATGCGTCCTCGCCGTCATTGTAGATATAGGGAACCACATGCGAACCCTACCCCTACCCCCCACGATTTCTGAGGGGGAGGGTGGGGTTCACTTCGTTCGGGAGCTCTCGAGCGGAGTGAACCCCACCCTCCCCCTCAGAAATCGTGGGGGGTAGGGGTAGGGTTCGCATGTGGCCCCCTAAGATAGCCACCTCATCTCCAGCTCGAGTTCCCTCTGTAGCAGCCCCAGCGAGGCTCTGCGCCGTGCGCGCCGTGAGAAAATACCTCCGGGCACTTCCGGCCCAACGCCCGCAGGTCTGGAAGCCCATCGTCCTCTTATGGTTGGCGGGTTGACTGCTATCCGCTGCTTTGGTGCCGATGTCCGCCACCTGGTCATCTTTCGGAGCCTCCTCCATGTTCACTATCTTCTCTCGCACGAGGCCCTGGGGCCAATGCCATCACCACCTCGTCTGCAGGTGTCCCACGCGTCCAACTACACGTCGACGCAGGTGCGACGAGCTGCTGCAGCGCCGGCCTCGATGGTCACGTCCATGATGGACCCCTCGCCTCGCTGTTCCAGCATCCCAGTCATCGCACAGAGCAGCGCGAGGCCTCGCGCCGCGCAAGACCCCATCGCGCAGAACCCGTTCTCTCCAGAGCTCCGCGCCACCGCGCTCAGTTTAACCGACAAACTCCCCAAAATCTGAAAGCTGTGAAATACTCCTCCACTGATGCTCCTCGGCGCCCACTAGCACCCTCACCGCCTCGACCAGCTCGTCCTGGCATGCGTGCAATAGCCCGACCGCCACCGCCCACTTAGAGATGTTTTCGCGAGTGACACACATCTCGCACTCTGTTCTTGCACTGCGCCTTGGATGTCATGGCGGCCCGAGGCCAAGTACAGAGCTGCACCTCCACGCGATCTGAACTTCGAACCCTCGGGGATCTTGATCGGACCCTTGGCTTCGCGCGCCCCTTTCGCCGCGCGCCTGGATCTCGTCGCACCCACCACCTTTTGGACAGGATCTGGCCCATGAGCTTCAGCGGCTCGTCGAGGCCCTCCACGATGACATCATCACCATGTCCTGCCACTATCCCTCTGCCCCTCGGGCGGCCAGCACCAATGCGTCTCGCCCATCGCCGCATGGGAAAACGCCACGCCGATGTCGTCGAAGCCGCCCAAGTCCGCACCTCGAGTCGCTCCACCGAATGCCTCAGGGACAGGGTTCGCATGCAGTGGCACCCTCATGTCGGCGCACCCCTCACACGGTTCGCGGCCCCATAGGGAGCTCCACCGAAGGCCCCAGCTGCAGGGTTCGCACGCGTTTCCACCCTCTTTCCGGCGCACCCCTCACACGGTGCGTGGCCCCATGGGAAACACTCCACCGAAGGCCTCAGGGACAGGGTTCGCATGCGGTTCCACCCCCAATTCGGCACACTCTTCACGCGCTGCGTGGCCTCATATGGAGCTCCACCGAAGGCCACTGTGGCAGGGTTCGCATGCGGTTCCACCCACATTCCAGCACACCTCTCGCACGTTTCGCGGTCCCAGAAGGAGCTGCACCGAAGGCTCCAATGGCAGGGTTCACATGCGGTTCCAGCCCCGACGTCGGCACACCCGTCACACGTTTCGCGGTTCCATGAGGAGCTCAGCCGAAGGCCCAAGCGGCGTGGTTTCTCACGCGGCCCAACCCCAATTTCGGCACATCTCCCACACGCTTCGCGGCCCCGCAGGGAGCTCCACCGACGACGATACTCACAACTGCGGCACTCACAACTGCACATGGCTGTCCTTCGCCAGGCCAATTTCTCCCAGTTCGCCAGCGCCTTCTCGAGGAGCGGCTCGGCGGTTTGCGTGTCTTCTGAGGGGCCGGCCAGCGCTGCGTCGCCCGCAAACCCTACAGGACAGTTTTTAATACATAGGATGTTTAAGAAGATAGGATCTTCAATCGATGATTAATATATGAAGAAATGTATGCATGAACTCATCGTTGTTTTTGATACTAGATCCCTGCATTGTTTTACATGATCCGCACGCGGAGCATGTATTAAAAACGGCACTGTACATCGCCGATGGCAGAGTGCCCCTGCCAGGAAGCCCAGCCCCCCTCACCGCTGCCCTGCGAACGGGCACGCGCGCTTCTTCCAAGACGCCCGTCTACCACATACGTCCGCGGCACACGGGGCCCGGCCCCCGCAGACTCGGCCGCGCCGCCTTCCGCGGCCACGATCATCTTTGGAGGCGGCGACATGAAAGACGCCGAATAAAGGAGGGCTCGACGGGCACCCCCCCTCGGGCCCCGCAAGCGGAACTACATTGAGAAGGCCGCGAAGCACTCGAGCTCGAGGACCCGTCTGCTCGCACAGGGCTTTACACGCCTTCGAGAATCCAAGGGGCATCCGAGACACACGATTAATCGCCAAAGCGCCGACGGGCAGGCCCTCTCGATATCAGAGGAAACCTGATCGGACAAAAACGGGAAGCGCCGCTCTCGTCCAATGGGCGCATTGGGCAAAGAAAAATAAAAGGAAGGAGGCAAGGGAGGTCATGTCTCAGAAATCCGCCAGCGCGGGTGCCCGTTGCAATCCGTAGCCATAAAATAAATTGTACCACCAACAGACGGTCCACGCCAGGGGCGCCCCCCGTCATCCGCCGGCCCACTTGCGGGGCCAACAGGCTGCAGGACGAAGCGCGCTGCCCCCTGGACCAGTTGCAGTTTCAAGTCTCCAATGTTACAATCCTGCGTTCTGCTTCCCATAATAAATTGTTGAAGTCCGCGCGAGGGGGGGGGGGGGGGCCACGCCCGGATCGCGCGCCCTGAACTCCTGCGGGGGCGCGGGACAATAGAAATACATTATATTCGCGTCCCCGAGGCCATCATCCTTCGCAAATTACACAATATTCGCGCCCCTGAAGCCATACACCCTCGCAGAGGCCACCAAGACGGTCGAAGAAAGAAGCCGGCCCAAGAGCACCCCGAGACGTCCCAGACGGCCCCAAGACGGATTCTGGACCTTGAAAAAAGTGAACAAATATTCGAAATAATGCACAACAAGTTTTATATATATATATATATACTTTAATGTTCCTTCTGTATTGGGACACGCGCGATTTTTAAGTAGATCAACCAATCGTCCGAAAATTACACCCTGGTTCTGCTGGTTCTGATTATCACCTCGCATCACTCGTACTTGCGCACCTGCTCGCCTAAGCGCATACTGCTGAATTCCAGTTGCCTGCGGCTGCTCGGTTATCGTGGTCTGCTGTGTCAGCAGCTGCTACTCGAGTCGCTGCAATCGTCCATTCATCTGCTGAACAGCTTCCTCCATGGTGGCTGGCTGCTCTATCTGCGATCCGTTCTGGCTAAGAGCGGCCCCTGGAACGAACCAGGATCCGCCAACATCCGACCGAAGATTGCACGACCCTGGTTTTGCCTTGGGCCATAGCAGAACAGTATAGTCCGAATCTGCATTGACCATGCTCTGATATTCACAGGAGAAAAAAAACAAGACGCCGACGACGACGACGCCGAAGACGAAGACGACGACGACGACGAAGGGAAGAAGAAGAATAAGAAGATGATGAAGAGTAAGCCGCCGACA
>CAUYUJ010019642.1:132366-133745 GCA_963575745.1 Prorocentrum cordatum
TGGGCCCCATAGGAAGCCTCCACCGAAGGACCCCATGGCGCCGGTCGCATGCGTCCCGCCACACCCCATTTCGGCACACCCCTCACACGTTTCGTGGCCCCACAGGGAGCTCCACCGAAGGCCCCAGTGCTGCCGTCCGCATGCGCCCCGCACACACATTTCGGCACACCTTTCACACGCTTCGTGGCCCCATAGGGGGCTCCACCGAAGGCCCCATGGCTGCCGTCCGCATGCGTCCCGCACACCCATTTCGGCACACCCCTCACACGTTTCGTGGCCCCACAGGGAGCTCCACCGAAGGCCCCAGTGCTGCCGTCCGCATGCGCCCCGCACACCCATTTCGGCACACCCCTCACACGTTTCGTGGCCCCATAGGGAGCTCCACCGAAGGCCCCATGGCGGCCGTCCGCATGCGTCCCGCACACCCATTTCGGCACACCCCTCACACGTTTCGTGGCCCCACAGGGAGCTCCACCGAAGGCCCCAGGGCTGCCGTCCGCATGCGTCCCGCACACCCATTTCGGCACACCCCTCACACGTTTCGTGGCCCCATAGGGAGCTCCACCGAATGCCCCATGGCTGCCGTCCGCATGCGTCCCGCACACCCATTTCGGCACACCCCTCACACGTTTCGTGGCCCCATAGGGAGCTCCACCGAAGGTCCCAGTGGGTGTGCCCGCATGCGTCCCGCACACGAATTTCGGCACACCCCCACACGTTTCGTGGCCCCATACGGAGCTCCACCGAAGGACCCATGACGCGGCGTCCGCCATTGCGTCCCGATGGTGCATTGGCACACCCCTCACACGTTTCGTGGCCCCACAGGGAGCTCCACCGAAGGTCCCAGTGCTGCCGTCCGCATGCGTCCCGCACACCCATTTCGGCACACCCCTCACACGTTTCGTGGCCCCATAGGGAGCTCCACCGAAGGCCCCATTGCTGCCGTCCGCATGCGTCCCGCACACCCATTTAGGCACACCCCTCACACGTTTCGTGGCCCCACAGGGAGCTCCACCGAAGGCCCCAGTGCTGCCGTCCGCATGCGTCCCGCACAACAGGTGTGTGGCGTGCCGACATGGGCGTCGCGGCGCGCGGGCGCTGCCGTCGGGGTTCCCAGGGAAGCCCCCTGCAGAGGCGACGCTCAGAGTCACGAGTACCGAGAGTCACGCAGACCCAAACTGTTCACAGTCGTATACATACATTTACACTGGGCGTATCCATGCACGCATTCATGCGAATAGAATCAATCGCGCGCAGATTCATTCATACTCAGACTCGCTCGCGATCCGACTCGCACGCGCTCAAGCTTTCATATTCGGACCTATCGTCTTCGTTCGTGTTGTGTACACTGCCACGCATTTCGGCACACCCCTCATACG
>CAUYUJ010019642.1:133845-136345 GCA_963575745.1 Prorocentrum cordatum
CCTCCTCCTCCTCCTCCTCCTCCTCCTCCTCCTCCTCCTCCTCCTCCTCCTCCTTCTCCTCCTCCCACCCAAAGCAACAATAAACCCTGGACTGAACTCACCCGGGGCGGTCTGGGCTTCCCAGGCTCGGCTTGGAGCCTCCCAAGACACCCCAGGATGGCCCAAGAGAGCACGAAATCGCCGAATGCTCGCTTGAAGACGCCCAGAATGGGCCCAAGACGGCCCATTAAGCCGCCAAGACGCTCCAAGACGCCTCCAACAGGCTAGCGAACAGAGACCCAAGAAGCACATGTTTTTGGCATGTACGACTCTTCCTCCTTCACGGGGATAAAAACGGCCCACGAGGCCGCCAAGAGCGCCCCAAGAGGGCCCAAGAGACTCCCAAGAGAGCCCCGAGATGGCCCAAGAGGGCGCCAAGACGGTCCCAAAGGCGCCCAAGACGGCCCCAGCGTGCCCCAAGACGGTTCCGAGAGAGACCCAAGAGGGGGACCTCGAACCCAGAATTCCAATTTTCCGCCCAGATCGAACCTTAAATCCCCCCAAGAATCCGAGATTCGATCCCCCCCCCCGGCCCAAGGCAAACGCGCCATGAAAGCAGATAGGGCTTTACCACGACCCACATGGCCCCAAACCGCACCCAAGACGGTGGAAGAGCGACCCGACAAGCCGAGTCTTGCTCCCCTGTAAGAGAACAACAGCACCGCACATCGCGGAGCTAAGAGGGAATCAAGGGGTCGGCGGATGTGGCGTAAGCCTATAGAATCTTGCACAGTTGCCAGAGTTTCATGGGCTCCCATGGTTATCGTACCAGAAACGGTGTTTTAGAACGGCTCAAGAGTGCCAGGGCGCAACAATTACCCTGATCTGAGGTGCTGAAATCCCAGGGATGGTGCTCTGGCACGATTCAGGATCGTCAAGAAGCAATAGTCCGGTTCATTCGTGGCAATGAAATCCCGAGAATGCTGTTTGGCACGCATCAGGAAATTCAAACCGTTGTCTCCCTACGGAGCACTTCCCTTCAGTGGAAATGGACCTATGGATGGAGTCTTTAAGAGGGAGCTTGGGGGGAAGGTTTACTCCAACATCGTTGCTAAGTCTTGGGTTGATGCTGGTCCTCCTCCGCCTCCACCTCCACATCCTCCTCCTCCTCCACCTCCTCCTCCTCCTCATCATCATCATCCTATTCCACATTCTCCTCGTCCTCCTCCTCATCCTCCTGGTTCTCCCTCCTCCTCCTCCTCCTCCTCCTCCTCCTCCTCCTCCCGCTACTCCTCCTCCTCCTCCGCCTCCTCCCGCTACTCCTCCTCCCCCTCCTCCTCCTCCTCCTTCTTCCTTCCTCCTCCCTCCCCTTTTTTACTGCCTCATCATTCCTCCTCCCACCTCCTCCACCCCTCTCCCTAATCCTGATCCTCCTCAATCCCTCCCCCCCCCCCCCCCTCCTCCCTCCCCTCCCCTCCCCGCCCATCCTCCTCCTCCTCCTCCTACTCCTCCTCCTCCGCCTCCTCTCCTCCTCCCCCCTCCTCCAACTTCCTCCCTCCTCTTCCTCCTCATCATCCGCCCCATCATCCTCCTCCTCATCCGCCCCCCCTCCTCCTCCTCTCCTCCCCTCCCTCCTTCCTCCTCCGCTCCATCCGGCCGCTCCTCCTCCGCCTCCTCCCTCCCCCTCCTTCATCCCTCCTCCTTCCTCCTCCTCCTCCTCCTCCTCCTCCTCCTCCTCCTCCTCCTCCTCTTCTATTCAATCCTCCTCCTGCTTCCTTCCGTACCCCCTCCCTCTCCCCTCCTCGTTCCGCATCCCCCCTCCTCAGCCTCGAGCATTATTCCCTCCCTCTTCTTCATGCTTCTCCTTCCTCCACCTCCCCCATTTCCTCCATCGTCTCCTCGACCCTCACACCGCCACATTGCGTTGTCCGCCCAACTCCTTACTCTTACATCCCCCCCCCCCCTCCTACCTCCTCCTCCTCCTCCTCCTCCTCCTCCTCCTCCTCCTCCTCCTCCTCCTCCTCCTCCTCCTCCTCCTCCTCCTCCTCCTTCCACCGGACCACCGCCGTGGAGACCCAGTGGCTCGCACCCTGAGAAGGGCGGTCAGGCCTCCGCGTGCGCGGCCTCCGTGGCGTGCGCGTGCACGTCCTTCGAGGCCCGCCAGTCCGCGGCAGAGCCCCCACGCACCTCGCAGGGGGGCAGTCATTATCCTCCTCCTCCTCCTCCTCCTCCTCCTCCTCCTCCTCCTCCTCCTCTCCTCCTCCTCCTCCTCCTTCCTCCTCCTCCTCCTCCTCCTCCTCCTCCTCTCATCCTCCTCCTCTCCACTTCCTACTCCTCCACCACCACCACCCTCCTGACTGACAAGCGCTATATCGCAGCATCGTCCCTCCCATTCATCCTCCTCCTCCTCCTCCTCCTCCTCCTCCTACTTCTCCTCATCATCCGCCTCCTCGTCGTCGTCATCATCATCATCATCATCATCATCATCATCATCATCATCATCATCATCATCATCATCATC
>CAUYUJ010019642.1:141345-143845 GCA_963575745.1 Prorocentrum cordatum
CCTGGTGCTCCTCCTCCTCCTTCTCCTCCTCAATCATCCTCCTCCTCTTCCTCCTCCTCCTCCTCTTCCTCCTCCTCCTCTTCCTCCTCCGCCTCCTCCTCCATCCACCATTATCCGTCCTCGAACCTCGATCCTCCATCCTCCATCCTCAACCCTCCATCTCCCCCCATCCTCCTCCATCCTCTTACATCCTCCTTTGTCCTCCTCCATCCTCCTCCATTCTCCTCTTCCTCCTCCATCTTCCTCCATCCTCACCTTTCCCTCCCCCTGCTCCGTCCATGTTCGTGACGGATAACTCCTCCATGCCGCACCCCCGGACGTGCTGTTAGGGCGGGCCGGGCGTTTCGCCTGAGACTTCCCCGCCAGCTATGACCATGAAGCTTGAGACTTGCAACAATTTCACGGATGGAGGGCGGGTGCCTTAAGAAATGTGACGCAGGCTCCCGAATGAACCCTCACAACCCTGAGTTGCGAGGCAGTTGCGACTAGAATCGATTCATCCAACGCTGGGGAGCCTTCATCTGTGTTTCACAATGGTTTGCAAATATGTCTCACCGCGTCGCGCGCTTCGCGCGCAACATGGTCACGATTTGAAAATATTGCACGTTTTATTTCGCACGCGACTGAAAAATACGGTCAATATCGTAAACCGCCTCGCGCGCTTCGCGCGGGGTTGTAAATATTGGAAGCTGTTTTGAACACGGAGCGCGCGAAAAGGTTTACAATTTTGGTTTGTAGATTTAGAAATCCCTAGATCGTTGAGTGAACCAGTCTTACTCGCGGTTTCCTTGCAACTCAGGACTGTCAGGGTTCATTCAGGAGCCTGCGTCTGTGCTTCACAATAACTTGCAAAGACTGCTCACCGTTTCGCGCGCATCGCGCGCGAAACGGTGATGCTTTGAAAGCATCGTAAGCCGTTTTGCGCATTTCGCGCGCAACTGTAAACATTGCAGATATTGTAAACCACTTCGCGCGCTTCGCGCGCGATTGTAAATCTTGAAAATCGCTTCGCGCGAGAAACGGTTTACAATCCATTCTGGAATCGTGATCTCGCCTCAATGCCAGCTGCGCTTTTGTTCTGTAAGGCCCTGGTCCCTTGTAAAAAATACACTCTGAGTGCATCTTTTACTCAGTGCACCTGAATGTCACTCCGGTGCACATGGCCGTGCTCGCACCCAGTCCCCTGCAGCCGACCTCCTTCTCGACACGCCTCTTCACCTCTGCTGTCATTAGGGTGCTTTGCCGAGGCAACTGTTGCCACACGGTGTCCCTGGAAGTCCCGGCCCGTTCCTTGGGCCCGGCTTCTCCTCCCGGGCCCTCTCTTGAATAAAACAGGGCTAGGATCGGGATAAATCGCTCCCTTGAATAAAACAGGGCTAGGATCGGGATAAATCGCTCCAGAGCGTTCTGGAGCGCTCTCAGAGCGTTCCGGAACGCTCTGGAGCGGCCGCGGCGCCCAATCCGTCCTCCAAACCCGCCGATCCTGAGAGATTTCGAGCTATCCCGATCCGATGTTGTCCCGATCTTCGCGTCGCTTTATCCCGGGCCCTCTCTGGAAGGCCCCCGGGGCCCAACGAGGGACCCCGGAGGCCGAGAGCGGCCCGGCCAGAGACCTCCCGCCCTGATGTGGGCTCACGGCGCGAGCGCGTCCGGCGCTCTGCCTGCCGCCCACTGCCCGCCGCCGCTCCGAGGAGCAGGGCAGCGAGATCTGCGAGAGGAGCCCAGGGGCACACAAATCAACGCGAACACAAGTCTCAGGACTCCCCATCTGTTCCTACAGTATGTTCTGGGCTTTCGCCCTCCAACCTCCCCAGATTTTCCCATATCTTCCAGGGGGTCGACGAGGAACGGTGTCTGTGCTTTTCGTTCCCTCCTGACCTATACGCATCCGGTGCCCCAGGCCTGGCCCCTCCTGGGCCCAGGAGCGGCGCAGGTGCACCCCTGGCCAGGCCAGGAGGGCCTATACAGTCGGGGCGCTGTAGAAGGAACCCTTTTCGTTGGAGAGGGGCTTCGTGTTACTTAAGTGTTTCACAACTTGCCTCAGGTTTTCCTTATGCTTTCGATAGGAAAACGAAGTTCATTTATGGAAGAAAGGGGCCTCGTTCCTTATTTAGGGTTCCTTAGGTCAACGCCCCGACTGTGTACACCGCTCCTGGGCCCAGGATGGGGCAGGCCTGGGGCAGTGCACACGGTCGAGGTCGATTGGAGAGGACACGCGAGAAGACACGAGACCCTTCCAAGGGCCACGTTGCCACAGGAATGTACAGTCGGGGCGTTGCCCTAAGGAACCCTAGATAAGTAACGAGGTCCCTTTCTCCCAAAAGTTAAACTTCGATTCCTATGGAAAACCTTAGGGGAACCTAAGGCAAATTGCACAACAATCAACGAACACCGAGCCCCTCCCCAACGAAAAGGGTTCCTTCTTCAGGGCCCCGACTGTAGGAGGCATGGGTCGCCGAACACAGGACGCCAGAGCACCCCTGATTCGGCGGGGCCGGCC
>CAUYUJ010019642.1:147919-174809 GCA_963575745.1 Prorocentrum cordatum
GACGGCAGACGAGCGAACCTCGAGCACGCTGGGCAGGATCGGCGCGGGCGAGCCGCGCTTTTCTCTCGCGAGGCTGCGACTGAACCGAGGACCTGAGAAGGGCGCGCCCGGGCTGTAATAGTGAAGGCTGGCAGGGGCACCAGAAAGGGGGGCGGGGCAGAGGGAACGGTTCAGGAGGGAGGGTCGTCGAGGGCTGCCCTGGCTCTGCGAGGGGCACCCGGCGAAAGCGAACGCTGTAGCCTCGCCAGGACAGCGAATGGGTGTGGCTTGGGAATCGCTTCGGGCTTCCACGGCCTCACGGGCTCCTCCCTCTGCTTCCGCTCTCCCAATCCTGGCTCCCACTCATGCCTACTCCTCCCCGCCTCCTCCTCCTCCTCCTCCTCCTCCTCCTCCTCCTCCTCCTCCTCCTCCTCCTCTTCCTCCTCCTCCTCAGCATCACCATCAGCAGCAACCGCAACCTCATCATCCTCATCCTCATCCTCCTCCTCCTCATCATCATCAGCATCATCAGCATCATCAGAACCGTCATCAGCAGCAGCATGCATCCGCATCATCATCATCATCATCATCATCATCATCATCATCATCATCATCATCATCATCATCATCATCAGCATCAGCATCAGCATCAGCATCAGCATCATCATCATCATCATCATCATCATCATCATCATCAGAATCATCATCAGCATCATCATCATCATCAGCATCATCATCATCATCGTCATCGTCATCGTCATCATCGTCAGCAGCAGCAGCATCAGCAACATCAGCATCATAATCATAATCAGCAACAGCAACAACAACAACAACAACAGCAACAACAACAACAACATCAGCATCATCAGCATCATCATCGTCATCATCAGCATCATCATCATCCGGATCAGCATCAGCAGCATCATCAGCATCATCAGCATCATCATCACCAGTATCAGCATCATCATCATCATCACCATCAACATCATAATCGTCATCAACATTAGCATCAGCATCAACATCATCATCATCATCATCAGCATCGTCATCATTGTCATCAGCCTCCTCCTCCTCATCAGCATCATCATAATGATCAGCAACATCAGCATCGTCATCATAAGCATCAGCAGCAGCATCCTCAGCATCATCAGAATCACCATCATCATCATCATCACCAGCAGCAGCAGCATCACCATCAGCCTTACCAGCGTAATCATCATCAGCATCATCATCGAATAAGTAACGGCATCATCAGCAACAGCAACAGCATCACCATCGTAAACATGATCATCATCATTGTCATCGTCATCAGACTCAGCATCAGCAACATCTTCATCATCGTCATCATCGTCATCAGAATCATCAGAATCATCAGAATCATCATCAGCAGCAGCATCATCAGCATCAGTATCATCAGCCTCACCCTCTTCTTCAAAATCATCATCATCAGCAGCATTAGCAGCGTCAGCATCATCACCATCATCACCATCATCATCGTCGTCGTCATCGTCATCGTCATCGTCATCGTCATCGTCGTCACCATCAGCACAATCAGCAGCAACAGCAGCGGTATAATCATCATCATCGTCATCATCATCGTCAGCAGCAGCTGCAGTATCATCATCAGCAGCAGCATCATCATCATGAGCCTGATCGTCGTCGTCATCAGCATCATTATCATCAGAATCATCATCATCATCAGCATCAGCAGCCTCATCATCATCGTCGTCATCCTCGTCATCACCAGCATCATCTTCATCATCGTCATCGTCATCGTCATCGTCATCGTCATCGTCATCGCCATCATCGCCATCATCGACATCACCACCACCACCATCCTCATCACCATTACCATCCATCGTATGTTCCTCCATCCTCTGTCCAGCTTAAGCACCAGTTGTCGTCGTCGTAATCGCCATTATCGCCATTATCGCCATCACCACCAGCATCATCAGTATCATCGGCATCATCGCCACCACCATGACCACCACCATCTCTATACGCATCATCATCATCATCATCATCATCATCATCAGCATCATCATCATCATCATCATCATCATCATCATCAGCATCATCATCATCATCATCGTCATCATCATCATCATCATCAACATCATCATCATCATCATCATCATCATCATCATCATCCATCCCGTCATCCCTCCATTCATTCCTTCATCCCTCCCTTCCTTCCTCCTACGCATTGCCCTCCACCATCCTGATCATGCTTCTCCTCCTCCTCTCTCTCCTCCTCCACCTCCTCTTCCTCCTCCTCCTCTTCCTCCCCTCCTCCTCTTCCTCCTCCTCCTCCTCCTCCTCCTGCTCCTCCTCCTCCTCTCTTATTATCATCTCCATCATCATCACCATCATCATAACCATACTCATACTCATATTCTCATCCATCACCCCTGATCTCTCATCCCTGCTCCCTGCTCGTCCTTCTCCTCCCCTCCCCTCCCCCTGCCCCTCCCTCCTGCCACTGACCTGTCGTTTTCCTAGCCTCACCGCCAAGGCGGCGGGCGCCGGAAGGCAATCGGACTCCCCCGAAAGTCCAGCCGTCGAGCCTGCCTACATAGCCCTGGTCGGAGGAGAGGAGGTGCTAAGGAGGAGGAGGAGGAGGAGGAGTGGAGTCTCTTCCTTCCTCCTCCTCCTCCTCCTCCTCCTCTCCTCCTCCTATTCCTCATCCTCCCTCCTTCCTCCCTCTCCTCCTCCTCCCTCTTCCTCCTCCTCCTCCTCCTCCTTCTCCTCCTCCTCTCCTCCTACTCCTCCTCGCTCCCTCTGCTCCTCCTCTCCACCTCTCCTCACTCCCTCCCTCCCTCCCTCCACTTCCTCCCTGAGACTCAAGCAACTTGGGTTCAGAACTCAATTTTGGCAGCCCTTGGACCAGCACTGTACCTCACCGTGGTGATCAAATGGCACCATTCAGGTAATCCAGTTGCATCGATCGGCCTGTGCGGTGGCAAAAGCGTGCAAACATCAACCATGGCCGCGTCCCAGCAGCCAAAGCCGAACACGCGGTGCCGTGCGTGTGGTAAGAACGAAAGGAAAGATGTTCTCGAGACCAAAAGCAGGAAGCGCTCAAGCTGTTCATAACCATCGCGCGCGCTTCGCGCGCGCTCAAGTTCTAGCTAGGCTTGGTGGGCTAACTCATGGAATAGCATGATTGTCGCCTCTTGCGTCCAGGGACTCTCTTGGAGGCCCTGCGCAAGCCTCGAAATCGTCTAGAAGGGCAACTGCGGACACGCAGAAATGATTAGCTGAGGTTGGCCTTACTTGTGGTCTGTTGTGCAAGGGTAGACAGGGGGGGAACTTGCAGAAAGGGAATTGTGGGATTTCCCTTTTGTTTCAAGTTGCCGTGCCTGGGCTGTGGGTTAGAAGTTTTCTGGATACAGGCCACGGTATGTTGGGATGCCTCTCGTGGTCTTCGTGCAAAAATAAGCAAAGGGTGAATGTGTATAAAAGGAATTCTAAAAATCTGTTTTTTTCTCAACTCACGGGATCATGGGATCTTGGTTCCTACAGTGGTTTCAGGGGCAGCCAAGAGGACACGAAGACGATCCAAGAGAGTGCCAAGACAGCGTCAGAGAGTTCAACAGCATTCCCGAAAAATCTTTGCATGTGACCCAAAGTCTCGATGGGGATCGAGGAAAGGGAATATCTGGAATTCCCGTTTTCGTTCAAGTTCATAGATCTTTGAGCTATGGAAGCGGGAAAACGTGAGAAGGCGATACATGCCGAACAAAAACCAACGGAAATCAACGATGTTACCCTTTTCGGGCTCTCGGGACGGCTCTTGAAGCTCTCGTGGGCTGTGTTTGGGGCCTCGTCGGAGCTTTTTGGGGGCCTCTCAACAGTCTGGGGTGTGTTGGGGGCCTCTGGGAGGTTCCCGAGGCCTCTCGGAGGTCTCTGGGGGCCTCCTGCTCCCGCTCTTGGGCCCATCTTGGGCCTGTTCTGGGGTGGTCTGGGGCTGTCCTGGGCACCTCTTCGGCAGTCTTGGGACCTTCTTGGCCCGCCTTGGGGCCGTCTTGGGGGCCTCTTGGACGGTCTCGGGGCGGTCTTAGGAAGCTCTTCGGCCGTCCTGGAGCGTTGGAAGCATGAAATGGTGAGACGGCCGAAAACCTCGAACGAAACTATGAGAATTATCCCAGTGCGACCCTACCTAGGAGTGTGAGCAGCTAGGAAAGCAACATCTACATCTACACCGACAGCTACATTTACATCTACACCTGCTATGCTATGCTAGGGTACGCTCGGCCGCGCTGTGGTATGCTAGGCTATGTTATGCTATGATATGCTGCGCTATGCTATGCTATGATATGCTGCGCTATGATATGACATGTTATGCTATGATATGCTGCGCATACTATGCTATGTTAGGCTATGCTATGATACTATATGCTGCGCTGTGCTATGCTATGATATGCTGCGCTATGATATGCGATGATATGATATGCTGCGCTATGCTATGCTATGATATGATGTGCTGTGATGTGTTATGCTATGATATGATGCGTTGTGCTATGCTAAGCAATGCTATGATATGTTATGATATGCTGCGCTATGCTAACTATGCTATGTTATGTTATGCTATGATATGCTGAGCTATGCTATGATACGCTATGCTTGGCTGTGCTATGCTATGCTATAACATGCTGTGCTAATGCTGCGCTGCGCGATGCTGGGCTGCGCTGCGCTAAGCTAAGGTAAGCTAAGCTATGCTAAGCTAAGCTGCTAAGCTAAGCTAAGCTAGGCTAGGTTAAGCGAAGCTAAGCTAAGTTAAGCTAAGCTAAGCCAAGCCAAGCCAAGCCAAGCTATGCTAAACTAAGCTAAGCTAAGCTAAGCTAACCTAAGCAAGCTAAGCTAAGCTAAGCTAAGTTAGGCTAGGCTAGGCTAGGCTAGGCTAGGCAAAGCTAAGCTAAGCCAAGCTAAGCTAAGCTAAGATGAGATAAGTTAAGCTAAGCTTAGCTTAGCTTAGCTTAGCTAAGCTTAGCTGGGGGAACCGCGGGGCGGATCCTGGGGAAACCGCCCAGGGCGGGGAGCACTGCCCGGCCCTTTAAGCATACAGGGTAAGAACCCTTCCAGGCAGAGCCTAGGTAGGGAATTAACGATTTTAGGTTCTCCGGGCGCTCTCGGGAGGCCTTCCGGAGCTCTCTTGAGGTCTCTTGGAGGCCTTCTGGGAGCCTGGAGAGCCGACCGAAAGCTATCTTGGGTTGCTTGGGAGCGTCTTGGGCCTTCCTTTCACGTTCTGGAAGCTTCTTGGGGTCGTCTTGGGCTGTCCTCGGGCGTCTTGGAGTCCCCAGGGGCCGGAACGTGCTGTACCGGGAGCGTTCCGCAGATGTTCCGGGAAGGTGTGGGACCCCCGAGAGGGAGGGGGCGAAAAACCCAAGGAATCCGCCGACCCCTTGTGGGTCTCTAGGCGTGTGAGATTATCCCCCCCATAATCCCCCCCCTGCGACCCTAAACCGGCAAGTTGACCCCCCCCTGGCACTGCGCGACCCCGGACCGAACGCGCCATGGGGGAGCGGAGGGCTCCAAAACGGGCCAAGCAGGCACCAAAACGCTCCCCAGACGGTCCCAGAGGGTCACGAGTCGCCGAAAATTCGCTCCTTCACGCCCACGATGGCCTCCAGACGGCCTCCGAAGCTGCCAAGACGCCCCAAAAGGCCCCCAAGATGCGTCCCAAGAGGGTCCCAAGAAACAGAAATCGTCACATTCCCTTTTTTCAAAAACTCGCCTCTTCGGCTTTCACAACGTCCAAGACGGGCAAAGAAACCTTCAATATCGCCCCCAGACCGCCGAAGGGGCCCCCAAGAGGGGTCGAAGAGGGTCCAAAACCAGTCCACGAAGCCCCCAAGACAGCCCAAGAGGGCAGTCCTTGGACGTTTGGGGGGCTCCCCAGGAGGCCTGGAAGCGCGGTACCGAGAGCGTAAGGCAGATGTCACGGGGCGGGGAGGTGTGGGACCCCCGGGGGGGCGTATTTGTTTATATGTTGTATATATATAGATAGATAGATAGATAGATAGATAGATAGATCGATCGATCGATCGATAGATAGATAGATAGATAGATAGATGTGTGTGTGTACCAAGGCCGCGCTAACGGCGATGTTGGTGAACGGCGATGTTGGGAATTCGATGTGTGTGACATCGAGCTCGCGCAGAACAAATTGAAGGAAATCACGAACCACACTTTCCGAATGTGCGAATGTATCGAGCGAAAACGACGCAGGGAATTGCAGGAAAGCACGAACCACCATGTCCTACAATTGGTTTGGCCACCAACCAGACCCAGCTACAATGCCGAAACCTACATCGCCGTTACCTGCATTGCCGTTAGCGCGTCTATGGATGTATGCCCCGTTCGGAATCGCTGAAGCGAATCTCCTTTGAAAATGAGGACATCTCGCTAGTGGCCAATGCCAAGGGCACAGTCAAGTCCGCTTTGAAGAGCAGCTACCAGAACCAGCAGACCAGCGTGACAGCCGAAGTTCATCTTGCCGAGGCGATCAAGGTCACATCCGACCCTGCCCGCAAAGCTGCACTCCGGTCTGAGCTGAGCAAGCTGAAGAGCCAGAAGCAGGAGACAGCCGATGCATTTTCAGCAGCAGAGGAAGTGCACAGGGCCGACGCGGCCTGGCACGACGCGGAGATGAAGCACGACCAGGATTCGTGACACTCGTGAGGCAACACAGGCCAAGGGGATGAATGCAGCTCTGGTCCTGGCTAGGACGGCAGCGGCTAAGCAGGCGGCGGCCAAGCGGCGTGTTCTAGCTGGCGGTCTCGTGCCTGCAAATGACAAGGTCGAGCAAGGTCACACGTTCAATATTTCGGGCTCCTATTGGGGAGCAGTGTGCGATCAGGGGTCGCCGAATCCCCCCCCTTGAACCAATCCCTCCACCCCTACAGTTGCCCCTGGCTTTCGGACCCCACAACTCGGCTCTCCGGCGGCCGTTCGCCACGACTCTGGCACCCCCAGAGCGCCCTGGGCGAGGCGCAGCTGCTGGAATGCATCCCGAGGTTGGAAGACCGCCGAGAACCAACGAAAGCGTTCGAAAACCTCAACGCTCGAACTCGAACCTCGAACCACGATGCATCCCCCCCCTGAGCGTTCGAACAGGAAATCGACCACTGAATCGATGTATCCCAGATATGATGTCCTCGTCGAGTCTACACAAAATGTGGAATGTCCGACAGTCTGCGGGGATTCTGCGCGTTTTCCGTCGCATCGACGAGAAGTTCAAGCTGGGGGCACATCAACTAGACAAGCGCGTTCCACTACTCGCAAAGTAACTACTCGCAAATGGCCTGAATTCGCCATGGAGGATTTACGATACACTGCATCGATGCGGACATGTGCTTTTTGGACGCTTGCGAGTAAGCACGTGGCGAGTAGTGTTAAGTCGCGCCTGTCCTACTATTTGTGGACGAGCAATAAAAAATAATGAAAAAATGCCCCAGAATATTCAAAAGAGATTCAATGAATCGTCCCCATACTACTTTTTGGCTATTTTTGAATATTCCCCCTGTAGAGGGACAGGCCCGACTGAAGAGTAGTGGAACGCGCTCGGTGATCAACTCTGTTTGGCTATTTTTGAATTTTCCCCCTGTAGAGGGACAGGCCCGACTGAAGATTAGTGGAACGCGCTCGGTGATCAACTCTGTTTGGCTATTTTTGCATATTCCCCCTGTAGAGGGACAGGCCCGACTGAAGAGTAGTGGAACGCGCTCGGTGATCAAC
Organism: Prorocentrum cordatum; assembly: GCA_963575745.1. Lineage (NCBI taxonomy): Eukaryota > Dinophyceae > Prorocentrales > Prorocentraceae > Prorocentrum > Prorocentrum cordatum. Next base: position 155,639 of record CAUYUJ010019642.1, read on the forward strand.
TCTGTAGACGATGTCCAAAATTACTCGGAGCCCGCCTGCCCCTCGGAGCCCAGCCCACGGCTCGCAGAGTGCCTCCTCCTCCTCCTCCTCCACCTCCTCCTCCTCCTCCTCCTCCTCCTCCTCCTCCTCCTCCTCCTCCTCCTCCTCCTCCTCCTCCTCCTCCTCCTCCTCCTCCTCCTCTCCTCCTCCTCTCCTCCTCCTCCTCCTCTCCTCCTCCCCCCCCCCCCCCCCCCCCTCCTCCTCCTCCTCCTCCTCCTCCTCCTCCTCCTCCCCCGCCTCCTCTTCCTCGGGGCTCCCACTCGGAGCCCGCCTCCCCCAAAGCGCTGCCCCTGACCCCCGCGGGAGCGGCGAGGAGGCTGGCATGAAGCCCCGATGGCTCGGGCGGCGGCGGGCGCCCGGCCGGGCACCGCGGGGCGCGCCGCGCCGTGGGGCTGCCTGGAGGGCGCCCGGGCACCGGCAAGACGAAGCCAGGACGAGGGTAAAATCATGTCGGGCGTCCCCCTACAGGGGAATTTTCGACGAAAAATAAAAGATACCCCCAAAAATACCCCAAAAAGGTCAAACAATATTCAAAAAATAATCCATCCCCAGACTATTTCTGGACTATTGTTTGACTATTTTGGGGGTATCTTGTATTTTTCGTCGAAAATCCCCCTGTAGGGGGACACGCCCGACTTAAAGGTAAGACGAGGCCAGGACGATGATAAGATCGGATGGGGACAAATCCTTCAGATCGGCATCGAGATCGGGCGATGCCAATCATAGGGATAGAGACATTTGCCAGGCTGGTAAACGACGAGATCCCAGATCTCCAACGAGATACAAGACGAAGCCGGGAGGAGGATAAAACCGGGTGAGGATAAATCGAGAATCTCTGAGATCCGGCGGCTCTGTAAGGTGTCTCGGGCGCCGAGGCCTTCTCAGAGCGTTCCAGAACGATCTATGAGAGTCCTGGAGCGCTCTGGAGCGGACTTGTCCTCGTCCTGGCCCCGTACGAACCAGAGGCCTCCCAAACTCGGAGGCCTTGAGGCCGGCACCCACACCAACCTCTGAGCGACGATCAAAAATAGACGTTTTCTTATGCGGCGCTTCGACATTGGGCCGAAAGGAGGGTGAGGGGGAGGGGTCTGGCTCCAGACCTCTGCTCAGTGCGGGTGTTTGCAGCAGTGCGTCACATGGGGGAGGCTCCACCTGCTTGAAACAGGCGCCAAAAACAGCCAAGATCTTCTCCATGGGAGGGGAGGGGGGGGGGTGCAAGGGCCCGCGCTGCCCCCCGCATGCCCCACCAATCGGAACCTGTCGAGAGCTGCCGGCAGCTGGGGGGCGTCTGTTTTGGGCGGTTCGGTGCAGAAACCGATCGAACTCTCACACACACACACAAACACACCAGGGCCCTCCCCCTTTGCGGGATCCCGATATCAAAGGGGCTTCACGCGAGATGACACCACGACCATGCGCGGCGGCTTACGCGGGCCGCCAGCGCGGCACGGTACTTTGGAGACGAGGGCGCTTACGCGCGACCTTACGCGAGCATGCGTCAATGTCGCCGCAAACGACCCCGTTAGCTTGCATCGCTCATTTGGCGGCGCGCACAAGAGGGTCTAAAGGGGAGGGGGAAAGCTTCTTGGAAGGAGGCTGCTTCTTAGAAGGCGCCGGCCGCACATCTGTAGATAAGGCCAGCGCCTTCTAAGAAGTGGGGGTGCTTCTAAGAAGCCCTCCCCACTCCCCCCACCCCCCCCTGCGCGTGGCTGAAATATCGGAGGTGTACAGCCACTGAGGGAAGATGCCCCCGACCTCGGTGATGGTGGTACCGTTCGGGCTCCCTGGCTGGCCAAAAGATTAATCATCATCCCCCGGTGAACGCACCCCCCTGCTCTGGTGTGGGTGCCCGTTCCCGAGCCTTCAGCAAGCGACATCCGAGCAAAGCGGTCAGAGGACCGCGCCGCATCGCCGCTGCGTCGCCGATGCACCGGCGATGCATCGGCGACGCATCGGTGACGTCGGTGCGTAGAAGATCGGGCTTCACATCGCGCCGCATGGCCAGCGCGTCGGCAATGCGGCGCGACCCTCCGACCGCATCTGCTCGGACCCGAACTATTTGGGAGGCCGGGAGGCACACGAAGACGGAGAGGATCCACGGCACACCCCCAGAGCCCCGGCGGCGGGAGGCACCGCGTCCGATGTGCTTTAGGCCGCCACTGCTCGGCGCCTGGAGGCTGCCTCCAGATTGCCTCCTTCCTTGAGCAGGCTGCTGGGCGCCACGGCCCGTAGCGTCAGCCAGCTTGCCTCCTCCTCCTCCTCCCCCGTCCCCGTTCCTTATGGAGGAAGCCTCCCTGTCGCATTTCCCGACGTGCCGGTGGGGCAGGCAGGGCGTTTCTCGCCCGAGACGTCCTCGCCAGTTTTGAAGGGGCCCTGGGACACAAATAAATACACACAAATAACAGGATCCCCCACATGTTCCCATATCTTATGGGTTTTTGTCTTCCCCCCACTCCCCATATTTTCCTATGTTTTCGTAGGAGTCGACGGTTAATTGTGTCTCTGTGTGTGTGTTTTCCCCTCCCGAAGTTTTCATGGCCCGTAAGCTTTGAAGTTGCGACAGCTTCACGGATGGAGGGCGGGTGGCTTTTTAGGTGCAGCTCTCGTCTTGAGAGCTTGCAAGGGCTTCGCGGCTGGAGAGGGCGGGTCGTCTTCAACACATGTGGCTGTCGCCTGCGCTTTACGGGTGGAGGGCGGCATGTGTTCAGCATGCGGCTCTCGCCTCAGCCCCGCGCATATTCGTCTCAAGAGCTTGCAACAGTCACAAGGGTTCTTGTGGCTGACAACCCAGAAGCTGCGTTTTGGCACGATCTAAATGTGTCAGGGCACGACAGCCGCGTAGATTCGCGGTGCTGAAGTCCCAAGAATGCTGCTCTGGCACGATTCAGGATCGTCAGGACGCAACCGTAACGTTGACTCGTGGCGTCGGAATCCCAGGGATGGTCTTCTGGCACGGTTGCCCTCTAACGGGACAATTCCCTAAGTGAGATTACATCCTTTGCAGTGGCCTATGACGAAGGAGCTCAGAGCGAGGGCTGATTGCAGCAACGCTGATGAATCTTGGGTTTACACTGATCCTCCTCCTCCTCCTCCTCCTCCTCCACCTCCTCCTCGTCCTCCTCCTCATCTTTCTTCTCCTGCTCCTCCAGCTCTTCCTTGTCCTCCTCCTCCTCCTCCAGCTCCCCTTTCTCCTCCTCCAGCTCCTCGTCTTCTTCATCACCTTTCTCCTTCTGTCCTCCTCGTATCCCTCCTCCTCCTCCTCCACCTCCTCCTTGTCCTCCTCCTCACTTTCCTCCTCAGGGCGTTCCTGAATGTCCACCACGGCGCTGCCAGCTCGCAGCGCGACGCCCGCGCGGACCGATCCGGCGCTGGGCCGACGACTTCCTGAGCGGCAGAGGCGCTCGCCTCGCCACGCCTCGCCTCCCTCCTCTCGGGGATGGACAGAACCTCTTTTAACAAAACCGTTCTCCTCCTCCTCCTCCTCCTCCTCCTCCTCCTCCTCCTCCTCCTCCTCCTCCTCCTCCTCCTCCATCCTTTCGGGGATGGACAGACCGTGTTTTTTGAATCGGCGATAGCCCAGGGTATCCCGGGGGGGGGTAGGAGGGGGCCGGCCGATCATCGAACCTTCGCGCTGTGGGCAGCCCTGCATACGCCGTGTCAGGGTGGGGGTTCTGTCCACCCTCGATCCTTAGGGCAACAAGATCTGTACGTATCTCAGCGGCTCTCACGCTGCCGTCGGAGCACGTCTCCTGATAAGAAGCGGGTCGCGGAGAAGGGGTCTAGAGCTCCAGGGGTCGGCGACTCGAAAGCATCGAGGCCCATCCGAGGGCCCCCACCCTGTGAGCTGCCCCAGCCACACCATCCCCCCAGTCGCGTGTGCCTACACGTTTGGTGGTGTAGCTTGGAGGAGTTACCCATGGAGAAGAGCAGGGAGGAGGGATGATAAGCAGGAGAAGCAGAAGGTGGAGATGGAGGTGAAGATGGAGGTGGGGGAGGAGGAGGAGGAGGAGGAGGAGGAGGAGGAGGAGGAGGAGGAGGAGGAGGGAAAGGAGGAGGACGAGGAGGAGGAGGAGGAGGAGGAGGAGGAGGAGGAGGAGGAGGAGGAGGGGAGGAGGAGGAGGAGGAGGAGGATGAGGAGGAGGAGGAGGAAGAGGAGGACGAGGAGAAGGAGCAGGAGGAGCAGGAGGAGGAGGGGGAGGCGTGGGAGGCGGAGGAGGAGCAGGAGGACAAGGAGGATGAGAAGGAGGAGGCGGGGAGGAGCAGGATTACTTTGGCGGGGGAGGAGGAGGAGGAGGAGGAGGAGGAGGAGGAGGAGGGCGGAGAAGGACGCGGAGGAACAAAGGGGAAGAGGTAAAGGATCAAAGTAACACACAACATAATAATGTGGTGTCCTTTGTTGCTGTTGTTTTTTTTCTGTTTTGATGTTTCTTAACGATAGGGCGAGCCAGACGCTTTCTCAGAGCATGATCCTGAAGCTTGAAACAACATACAACTGCAAGAGTGGGGAGCGGGTCAGTTTCAACATGCGACTCTCCCCGTTGCGCCGCGCACACTCGTCTCAGAATATGTGTATGTATACACATGTATATACTTATATATATATATATAAATAAACAAATGAATAAATAAATAGATAGAAAAATACATTAATAAATAAATATGCACACACATGATCCGAATCCGCCACCGTGCCTCTGGGCACGGCGTGGGCGTGTCCTCAGGTCGCCCCCCTCTAAGCGTCAGTCGTCACTCCTGAAGAGTTCTTACGAGGTTCGGAGCCCCTCGGCCCAAATCTCCTGGGGCTTCTCGCGGTTCCCCGCATCTGTTTTTCGGATCCAAGAGGGCCCCAAAACAGACCAAGAGGGCCCCAAGAGGCATCCAAGACAGTCCAAGAGGGCCCCGAGTCGCCGAACGATTGCTCCAAGACGCTCGAGATGGCCACCAGACGGCCAAAGGGGTCTCCAAGACGCCCCAAGAGGCCTTCAAGAGGCCTCCCAAGAGGGCCCCGTCGGTGTTTGAAGGATTCCTGCGTTCCCGCCGCTTCGGCTACCTGACGCTCCCGGAAGGCCTTGGAGGCACAGGGAACGCTGAGCGAGGACTGGAGGGCCTTCTTGCCTGGCCACGGCGAGCCTCGGCCACGAGCAGGGTCCCCGACCCAAGCCCGAAGAGCGGCCCGAAGACAGGAGCCCGTCTTGAGCCCGAGGTGGCCCCCATCTCAGCGCCTTGACTGCACACGCCTCTCAAAAGGGCGAGAAGGCTTCCACGAAGCCCCCCACCTGGCGGGGCAGAAAGTTGGCATCAGCACCGAGAAATAGAGATCCATTCATGCCGGTGCGCGATTTTTTTTCTTCGGCGTTTCGACATTGGGCGGAAGGGGGGGGGAGGGGGGGCGTCCCGCTCTGGACCTCTGCTTAATGCGACTGTTCGCAGCAGTGCGTCCTCTGGGGGATTCCACCTGCTCGAGACAGGCGCCAAAAACAGCCGAGAGCTACTCCATGCGGGGGGGGGAGAGGGAAGGTGCGAGGGCCCGCGCCGAGCGGCAAAACAAGGAATAAGAAAACGATCGCCTGAAACGCTCGCGTTTGAGCTGCGGGACTCTGATGGTGGTGCCGACCCCCTCGGCCTGCCCCCCCCGACCAAAAACAGGCACTCAGAGCCGGTCCCCGGACCCCTCCCCGGCGCCCCTCCTGCCAAGTCCTCCGAACCCCGCCTCAGCCTGGCGACGAGAGAACCTCAGGCGACGCCCAAAAACCTCCGAGACGACGAGGGCGACGACGACGACGACGACGACGACGACGACGACGACGACGACGACAGCGACGACGACGACGACGACGGCGACAAAGACGACGACGACCCCTCCCAGACCCGCCCCGCGGGCGCCTCAGATGCTGGGGCTCCGGCTGTAGCTGCCGCCGTCGCTGGCTCCGCCGTCGAAGCGGCTGGGGCTGCGGCTGCGGCCCCCGCCGCCCCCGCCGCCGCCCCCGCCGCCGCCCCCGCCGCCGCCCCCGCCGCCGCCCCGGCGGCCGCCGCGTTCCCTGCCGCGTCGGCCGCCCCTGTCGCGGCGGCCTGGGCGCGCCAACGCTCCGCAACGGGTCCAGGCACGACGAGAGGGAGAGAGGGAGAGAGAGCGAGAGCGGAAGCTACCAGAGAAAAGTTCTGACGAGCCACTCCTGCGCCGTCTCTCTTTGATTCTGATCGCACCGATCCGCATCTGCTTCCCGCTCCTGCAGCTGCGTGTGTGCGGACAGAGATATCCATGCATCTACCTTTTTTCGTGAAGCTATCAAGCGCACTAACTACCAGTCAATGTGATAGCTTGCAGAACACCAGGCCACTTCGAATCCAGCGGTCGCAGAGAATGGTGCGCATCCAGGATATCATACGCAATACCCCTCGGAAGTAGAACTAAGAGGCGACTATGCTATACGCACCTCTCCGAAGAGGTATAGATCAAAGACGAGTGTTCTCATACGCACCTCTCCGAGGGAATACAGATCAGAGGCATTGGTGAAGCCGTCCCGTCCACGATTTGTCTGGCCGCTTCGCTCTAGACCTCATCATAATTATCAGAATCGGACGCACCGCGCCCCTCGCGCAGATCGCGACGTCAGGGTCAGAAGCACTATGAATGTTCAACGGTTGGCGTAAAATGTTCAAGAACACCACGGGTTTCAATGCTGCTGCACAAAAATTGTTAGAAAACAGATGAGTGTCAGTGGTTTCCTGCGCAGTAGTTCTTCAACGTTGTATAAGACAACCTTAAAATACACACAGAAGATTATAGTGTTGCGCACAACTGCTAGATAGTCATATGACGTTATCTGGTTCCCAGTGTAATCTTCAAACTGCACTTTAAACTTTGTTTGTTCATGTCCCATTGGGCTCTTCTAACTAATTCGTCTAAACGCAAGCTGTGGCAACCCCATCGGTAACCCCGCATTGTTTTTTGTATGAGCCTGCGCACACACGTCACGTGCCACTTATTGGTAAAACCGTCCCGTACACCTTCATAGTTCTGAAAATCCCGGGACATCTTCATAATTCTGGAAATCGGACACATCCCTTACGCAGATCGCGACGTAAGAGTCAAAACAACAAAAGGTCTTCAACAATTCAACGTAGGGCCTTCAAAAACACAATGCCGTTTCATGAGGTTGTGTAAAACTGTTGGAACACAGTAGCTGGCTCAATGGTTTCCTGCGCAACGATTCTGCATTATGTAAGAGAACCTTCAACAACAAAATACAATCCCGAGATGCTGTGCATAACTGCGAGAAAGTCGTGCGTGTGTCTTTGGTTCCCAGTGTAGCTATCCTACTTTGCTATGACCTTCGCTGTTCCCTTCCACAGGGGTGCGTATCCACATATCGTCTCATCGCAAGCTGTGGGAACCCGAGCGGTGTCCCTCCATTGCTTTTTGTATGAGCCTGCGCACGCACGTGCCACTTGTATATACGCGTTTGCATGTACAGCCGCCACCGAGTGGAATGCCCCAGGGTCCCTTTGAGTCCTCCGTATCGGATGCTGTAATATTCTTGAAGAAGCCCGGTGTCTCAACTCACTGATGTTCCTTGGCGTGTCGCAGACTTTCGGCGCTGGGAGCACGACTTTCAAAGGGGCCGGAGAGCCCCAAGACGAGCCGAGAGGTCACCAAGAGGTTCCCAAGACGGTCCAGGGGCCCCCGAGTCGGCCAACGAGCGTCCCAACTCACCCACGATACTTGAAGACCAAGCCCCCATGAGACAGGTCGGGCCCAAGCCCCAACGAGCCCAACCCAACGGGCTTCTCCTGTTCCTCCCTCCTCATCCTCCTCCCCCTCGATACCCCCCTCCTCAATCATCGATAATCCCTCCTCCTCCATCCCTCCATCTCCTTCCCCCCTCCTCCTCCTCATCCATGCTCCTCCATCCTCCATCTCCTCCTCCTCTTCCTCCTCATCATCATCAGCATCATCATCATCAGCATCATCATCAGCATAATCATCATCAGTATCCTCATCCTCATCCTCATCCTTTTCCTCATCGTCATCATCATCATCATCATCATCATCATCATCATCATCATCATCATCATCATCATCGTCATCATCATCGGCACCATCATCATCAGCAGCATCATCGGCATCATCGGCATCATCGTCATCGTCATCACAAGCAGCAGCAGCATCAGCATCAGCATCAGCATTACCACCAACAAACCCATCACCAACGTAATCGGCAGCAACAACAGCAACAACAGCAGCAGCATGAACAACATCAACACCAACAGCAACATCAACATCAACAGCAACAACGACAACAGCATGAACAACAACAACAACAACAACAACAACCACAGTAACATCATCAAGAACAACCACAACAACAACAGCAATTACAACAACAGCAATATGTTTAATACTGTTCGCTCTTACCTGATCGCGTGCCATTCAACACGTATATCCCAAACACTCGGCGCCCTCGTCGTCTTCGATCGTATCCCCCTGGGGGTATAATCGAAGCCTTTACATGAAACTGGGGGCCTGGGGTCCAGTTTGATGGCAACTCGCTTCCCCTTGTAGAAAACAGGGTGCGAACCTCGGGAGAAACACTTCAATTGAAAAATACAATGGTTACCGGGCAGGAGGGATCGACTATAATCATTCTTGCGAAGCGAAAGTTCCTCAACAACAACAACAACAACAACAACAGCAGCAGCAGCAGCAGCAGCAGCAAGAGCAAAAACAACATCAACAAATAATTTAAGACTGTTCGCTCTTACCTACTCGCGTGCCCCTCAACATGTATATCCCAGACCCTCTGTACCCGCACTCTTCGTCTTCGATGGTGCCCCCCTGGGGGTATATCTTCCTTACCTGCCGCGTATAATTGGTGCAGCCACTGGAACAAGGGACGAGAGGACGGATGGAAGGGGAAGGGGGAAGGATGGAGCACGGGATTACCAGGAAAGGGTCTAGGAGCAGAAAACACATGGAGTGGACTCTGACGGGCGGGTCAAGAAGGCGGGCCCAGGCGGCCAGGTCGAGAAGGCGTGTTGCGGCAGCGTGAGCACTGCATAGATCGCAAGGAGACCGAGAGCGATAGCGCGGTTCCCAAGTAAATCGCAAGAAAGGCTAAAGCGAGAGCGTGATTCCTGAGTGTCGAGGGCGCGGCGTCTGAATCAATGGCGAAGAAGTCCCACGGGAAAGCCCGATGCTTGCATAATTTGCAAAAGAATCCCGCGCGAGAGAGTGATTTTGGAAGACACTATGAGGAAGCATCAGGCGGGAATCGGTGTTGTTACAACTCGGGGGCCAACGACGCAGTTTGGTGACACCAAGCTTTCCCTTATAATAAACCAGGTGCGAGCCCGGAGAACGGGTACTTCAACTTAAACTTAAAAATGCAATGGCTACCGGAGGGAGGATCAACAGGTAGCATTCTTGAGAAATGGAAAACTCAACAGCAGCAGCAGCCGCAATAGCAACAGCAACAGTCGTTTTAAGACGGTTCGCTCCGATCTGCTCGCGTGCCGGATCGTGCGCCGCGCTAAGCCGGTCTAACTCATGGGCCGCCGTGGGCCCTGACCTAAGACACCCTGAACCCGCTGGGGCACCCTGGGGCCCCGGGAGGCCCTGGACCCTGGAACCCCTGAAACACAGCCCACGTCGGCAGACCCCGCGCGCGGTTCGCAGGCACTCGCGCGTCGCCTCCACGCGGCGCGCACAGGCAGCGAGGCTGCAGTGGGGCTTTTCATAACTCGAGGAAGGGCACTGGCAGCAGCAGGAAAGGGGCGAACATCCAGGAGAGGACCGATATGTAGAGACGCCACTAGCAGCGAGAGAGGGCAGCCGCACTAGCAACGGCGCGCACGAGATGGAAACAAGCTAGGGTCCGACCCTCCCGACATCTCCCCTACCCGTTCCTTTTGGCCCCCCCGTTCCCGCCCTTCCTCTCCTCCATTCCCTGAGCGCCTTCCTGCGCGCTCTTCCTCGCCATCGCTTTCCCTCTTCTTATCCTGGTGAAATGCGAGCAGAATCTCTGTGAACGGAATCGAAAAAACGACGACGACGACGACGACGACGACGACGACGGCGGCGGCCCACCCGACCCCTCTCCTCGCAATCCCCCCCCCCGTTCTCCGAACCGAACAATTCCTGCCCTGGGCCCCCCGCGCACCCATCATCTTCCCCCCCCCGACTCGTCCTCCTTCTCCTCCTCTGAGCCCCCCTCCTCGCCCCCATGTCCCCCGCTCCTGACAGCTTATATAGCATCGTCATTACCCTCGTCCGTATCCATCCTCCTTCCTCCTCCCCCCACCCCCGCGACGCGCGTTCATGGTGAGTCGCGATTGGAAGACGCGCGAGAACACTCCGATGCGCGGGGCACGCAAAGTGCCGAGCACCCCGAATGCGCCAGATGCACCAACTGCGCGAAGCACGCCAAGTGCTGCTCCGGCCGCGGCAGGCGCGCCAAATGCGCCCAGCTCGCCACTTGCCACAGGAATAACAAACGCGCCAGGGCGGCCCAATTAGACACGAAGCAAATGCCCCGCAAGTAATCTGCCAAGTACTAACCATAACACTCTCGCGGCCCCGAAAGCCACCACGGACCGTCCATCCAGACCCTACCAAGCCATCGTACGTCAACGCATCAACGCGCCAGGCCATTCGCAAGAAGCGATCAACGACAACCGACCGTTGAGAACGACGGCTAGCAAAACACTGCAACACTACACCACGAACAACGCACATGCTTCTCCAGGCCGCACGCACGTCACACAACGCGAACATCTCCTCTGATGATCGCTACATCCACGGGCGAAACCATCGCCAAGCAACGAAACAAAACGCATTGAGGCACACCCCATTCGGGAATTGTTAGGTGCTTATGTTCTTGCTGGGGGCGGCGCCAAATCAAGAAAGAGTTGGGCGCCAGTCCAGCGTAAAACGGGAGGACGTCTCGGGCTGGAGAGCTGGTTTTGTTGGGGCGGCGGTTGTCGGCGGCGAGCAACAGCACTGCCTCCGAGTAAACAAGGAGGAAGTCTCGAGCGGGAGCGTTGTTCTTGCTGGGGGCGGCGCCGATGAGAGAAAGAGTAGCGCGCAAGTCTAAGGTAAAACGGGAGGACGTCTCGGGCGAGAGCGTTGGTTTTGTTGGGGCGGCGGTTTTCGGCGGCGAGCAAGAGCACCGGCTCTGGGTAAAAAATATCCCGGCAAAGCAACCTAACAGCGATGTGTATAAGCATATTTGGAAGCATTTCCCTGAAGATTCAGGTGAGAATCCAGTTGTAGAAGTCTGCTGTTCTCGCAGTCGCAGTCGCATTCGCAATGACAGTCGCAGTGGCAACGGCCTTAGGATCCCATGGAATCCTAAGGATTCCTAGGGATTCCTAAGGCATCCTTAGGCATCCTTAGGAATCCATAGGAATCCTTAGGAAACCTTAGGAATCCTTAGGAATCCTGATTCCTAGGGATTCCCAGGGATTCCTAAGGATTCCGAGGGAATCCTAAGGATTCCAAAGGATTCGCCTGCCTCGGCCTCAGCCTCAGCCTGCATCAGCCTCAGCCTGCATCAGCCTCAGCCTCAGCCTGCCTCAGCCTCAGCCTCAGCCTCAGCGTCAGCCTCAGCCTTAGCCTCAGCCTGCCTCGGCTTGCCTCAGCCTCAGCCTCAGCCTGCCTCGGCCTAAGCCTCAGCCTCAGCCTGCCTCAGCCTCAGCGTCAGCCTGCCTCAGCTTCAGCCTCAGCCTCAGCCTCAGCCTCAGCCTGTCTCAGCCTCAGCCTCAGCCTGCCTCAGCCTCAGCCTGCATCAGCCTCCGCCTCAGCCTGCCTCAGCGTCAGCCTCAGCCTTAGCCTCAGCCTGCCTCGGCTTGCCTCGACCTCAGCCTCAGCCTGCCTCCGCCTCAGCCTCAGCCTCAGCCTGCCTCAGCCTCAGCCTCAGCCTGCCTCAAGCCTCAGCCTGCATCAGCCTCAGCCTCAGCCTCAGCCTCAGCCGCTGCCTCAGCCTCAGCTCACAGCCTCAGCCTCAGCAGCCTGCCTCAGCCTAAGCCTCAGCCTCAGCCTGCCTGCAACCTCAGCGTCAGCCTGCCTCAGCTTCAGCCTCAGCCTCAGCCCTCAGCCTCAGCCTGTCAGCCTCAGCCTCAGCCTCAGCCTCAGCCTCAGCCTCAGCCTGCTCAGCCTCAGCCTCAGCCTCAGCCTCAGCCTCAGCCGCAGCTTGCCTCAGCCTCAGCCACAGCCTCAGCCTCAGCCTCAGCCTGCCTCAGCTTCAGCCTCAGCCTCAGCCTGCCTCGGCTTGCCTCAGCCTCAGCCTCAGCCTGCCTCGGCCTCAGCCTCAGCCTCAGCCTCAGCCTCAGCCTCAGCCTCAGCGTCAGCCTGCCTCCAGCCTCAGCCTGCATCAGCCTCAGCCTCAGCCTCAGCCTGCCTCAGCCTCAGCCTGCCTCAGCCTCAGCCTCAGCCTCAGCCTCAGCCTCAGCCTCAGCCTCAGCACTCAGCCTGCCTCGGCTTGCCTCAGCCTCAGCCTCAGCCTGCCTCGGCCTCAGCCTCAGCCTCAGCCTGCCTCAGCCTCAGCGTCAGCCTCTCAGCCTCAGCCTGCATCAGCCTCAGCCTCAGCCTCAGCCTGCCTCAGCCTCAATCTCAGCCTGCCTCAGCCTCAGCCTGCATCAGCCTCCTGAGCCTGCCTCGGCCTCAGCCTCAGCCTGCCTCAGCCTCAGCCTGCCTCAGCCTCAGCCTCAGCCTGCCTCAGCCTCAGCCTGCATCAGCCTCCGCCTCAGCCTTAGCCTCAGCCTCAGCCTGCCTCGGCTTGCCTTGGCCTCAGCCTCAGCCTGCCTCGGCCTAAGCCTCAGCCTCAGCCTCAGCCTCAGCGTCAGCCTGCCTCAGCCTCAGCCTGCATCAGCCTCAGCCTCAGCCTGTCTCAGCCGCAGCTTGCCTCAGCCTCAGCCACAGCCTCAGCCTCAGCCTCAGCCTGCCTCAGCTTCAGCCTCAGCCTCACCCTGCCTCGGCTTGCCTCAGCCTCAGCCTCAGCCTGCCTGGGCCTCAGCCTCAGCCTCAGCCTGCATCAGCCTCAGCATCAGCCTCTCAGCCTCAGCCTGCATCAGCCTCAGCCTCAGCCTCAGCCTGCCTCAGCCTCAGTCTCAGCCTGCCTCAGCCTCAGCCTGCCTGAGCCTCAGCCTCAGCCTGCCTCGGCCTCAGCCTGCGTCAGCCTCCCTCAGCCTGCCTCAGCCACAGCCTGCCTCAGCCTCAGCCTCAGCCTGCCTCGGCGTGCCTCAGCCTCAGCCTCAGCCTGCCTCGGCCTCAGCCTGCCTCAGCTCGGGCATTCAGAATATGGCACAGGACTGGTGTTCTGGGAACACGAAGATCACGAAGTGGCCCAAAGTTGGCTCCGGGCAATCAAAATATGGTACAGGAATGGTGTTCTGGGAACACGAAGAACACGAAGTGGCCTATAGTCGGGCATTCAACATGTGGCCTGGGAGTGGTGTTCTAGGAACACGAAGAACACGAAGTGGCCTACAGTTGGCTCCGGGCATTCAAAATGTGGCCTGGGAATGGTGTTCTGGGAAGACGAAGAACACGAAGTGGCCTATAGTTGGCTCCGGGCATTCAAAACGTGACCTGGGAATGGTGTTCTAGGAACACGAAGAACACGAAGTGGCCTACAGTTGGCTCCGGGCATTCAAAATGTGGCCTGGGAATGGTGTTCTGGGAATGGGTTCCCAAGGATTCCTAAGAATTCCTCAGAATTCCTAAGGATTCCTGGGGCTGACCCTTTTGTCCGGTTTTGTCCAGATTCCGCCAGACCCCCCTGGGGCGTCAAGATGCTCTCTTTTGAGCCCACTAGAAACCTATCAGCAAAAGCTGTTAAGTAAAAAAAGAAGTCTCGAGCGGGAGCGTTGTTGTTGTTGGGGGGCCGTTTTTGGCGCCCCCCCAAACCGCTCGAGCGTGAGCCTCATTTGCAATGAAAATGTAGCCGGCGCTGAGGCGAGAGCGCCAGGGCGCCTGGGGAGGGTCCAACAAAAATAATTGTTTGGTAGTTAACATCCCACAACAACGCAACAAGCAGAACTCTCACCACGAATTCATTATTCAGCCACGCATCATCATCATCATCATCATCATCATCATCATCATCATCATCATCATCATCATCATCATCATCATCATCATCATCGTCGTCATCGTCATCATCATCATCATCATCATCATCATCATCATCATCACCAGCCTCATCATCATCATCATTATCATCATCAGCATCATCATCATAGTCATCATCATCATCATCAGCAGCATCATCATCATCGTCATCATCATCATCATCAGTATCATTATCATCACCATCAGAATCATCATCATCGTCATCATCATTATTAACATCTTCATTGTCATCCTCATCCTCATCATCATTATCCTCATCAACATCCTCATTGTCGCTGTCACCACAATAATTAGAATAATCATCCTCATCATCGACATCGTCCTCGTCATCATCGTCGTCGTCGCCATCATCATCCATCATCACCCATCATGATCATCCATCATCACCCATCATCATCATAATCATCATCACCATCATCATTCGATTCGCCATGGTCGTCCCCACCCTCCCCATCTTCCTATCATCATCATTAGCATCATCATCAAAATCATCACCACCATCATCATCGTCGTGATCCTCGTCGTCGTCATCATCATCGCAACCACCACCCTCATCATGAGCATCATCATCCACATCACCATCGTAATCATCATCCTTATCATCATGATCATCATCATCACATCATCATCATCATCATCATCATCATCATCATCATCATCATCATCATCATCCTCGCCGGCGTTGTTGTCGCCGTCGGCGTTGTCATCCTCCCCCTCGTCAGCAGCATCACCAGCATCATCACCATCAGCATCGCCATTTGCATCACCATCATGACCCGCACAATCAGCAGCAGCATCACAACCATCACCACCACCATCATTATCATCATCAGCAGCATCAGCATCATCACCATCATCACCATCAGCAGCATCACCATCATCATCACCATCATCATCATCAACATCATCATCCGACTCGCCATGGTCGTCTTCACCCTCCTCATCATCCTTCTCTCATCAGCACCTCCATCATCATCACCATCATCATCGTCGCCGTCACTCTCGTCGTCGTCATCATCATTACCACAATCATCACCACAATCAGCATCATCAGCATCATCATCCCCTTTACCATCGCAATCATCATCATCAGCATCATCATCCTCGTCGTCGCTGTTGTCGTCGTCGTCGTTGTCATCCTCCTCCTCGTCAGCAGCATCACCAGCATCATCACCATCAGCATCGTCATTTGCATCATCATCATCATGACCCGCATAACCATCAGCTGCATCACAACCACCACCACCATGACCACCACCATCATCATCATCATCAGCATCGTCATCGTTATCGTCATCATCATCACCATCATCATGCTCATCATCATCAGCATCATCAATGTCAGCACCATAAGCATCATCATTATCATCACCACCATCATCATCGTCACCATCAGCATCATCATCATCATCATCATCATCATCATCATCATCATCATCATCATCATCATCATCACCATCGAAAGCGTAACCGTCGCCATCGCCATCGTTATCGTCATCGTCGTCATCCTCCTCCTCCTCCCCTCCTCGATGTTCCCCCCTCGGGGCCTCCGCGGTTGCGACCGCCGCCCCCGCCCCCGCCGCCGCCGACGAGGGCGTCGAGCTCGGGCGAGATCTCCTGGAGGCGAGGGGGGGGGGGGGCAGGGGGGCGAAGGGAGGATCCAGGATCGAAAGACTTGCAAAGGGGAGGAGGAGGAGGAGGAGGAGGAGGAGGAGGAGGAGGAGGAGGAGGAGGAGGGAGGATCCAGGATCGAAAGACGCAGGGCCGAGGACCGAGGATCTACAGGGCATCGCGCACACCGTACGGGACGCGGAATTCGAAAACGCACAGGCTGGCATGGCCACGGCGAGCCCCGGCCACGGCCACGGACACAAGTGCCCTGACCCACCACAGCCTAAGGAAGAGCCCGACGGGCAGACCCCCTCCGTGGACGGTCCTTATTCCAGCGCCCTGGCTGTAGGGGATCGCCGATCGAGGATCGGCAGGGAGGAGGGTCGAGGGTCGAAGGGGGGGGGGGGCCGAGGCGGCGCGGGGAAAGGAGGCGCAGGAGCAGGAGAGGGAGCAGAAAACGGAGGAGAAGAGATGGAGGAGGACAGGAGCGTACTGGAGTGTGCTGGTTGGGACGTGGTGCCCCTCCACCTGCACCTGAGGCGCGCAACTGGACGGGGCACCTTGGGACCCTAAGGTGCGCCCACCACACCCCGCTACACATGCCTGCAGAATCTTGCAAAGGGGAGGGGGAGGAGGAGGAGGAGGAGGAGGAGGAGTAGGAGGAGGAGGAGGAGGAGAGGAGAGGAGGAGGAGGAGGAGGAGGAGGAGGAGGAGGGGGGAAGAAGACCGGGAAGAGGAGGCCAAAATGAAATGCTTATCATCGATCAAACGGCCTGAAGGTTCGCTTGCCTCGTCGCAGCCTTGAGGGGGGAAAGGGAGGAGGAAAAGTCGGAAGAGCAGGAGGAGGAGAAGGAGAGTGAGGATGAGGAGGAGGAGGAGGAAGAGGAGGAGGAGGAGGAGGAGGAGGAGGAGCGCTCATCCCAAACCCGGCGCGTCCTCCCAGCAAGACACGCCTGCACCTTGCACGCGGCGCAGCGATGACCTTAGCCCTCGCCTTCAAAAGCCTGGGAACGTTCAGGCGATTCCCTGAGTGCCTCACTCTATTAGGAGAATTAGACCAGATTTCTACGGCGAGCGCGCACGAGACCTGGGACCCCAGATTCCCAGGAAACAAATGGGGGCAGAGTCTTTCAGTCCCCAATAAATCAAAGTTGGGGGTCCATGTTCGGGAGGACCTCAAAAAGAACAGGCTCCGAAATCGGGTATTTCACCTAGTGGAGTACATTGGCACCACCAACATGAGGGCAACCGAAGAAACATCCCGAGGCACTCGTATGAAACCTCCGAGAGGCGCTCCACGCAAGACACAGACTTTAGTTGCACTAGACATGACGAGCATGGGGACATGCTGGCCTACTCTACACATCTTGATCATCATCCGCGTAGCCGCCTGACTAACCCTTCTCTCCTCACCAATCCAACACTCAACTCCCGGTAGAAGACCGCGCCCTGCATCAGGAGCGGGAATTACACTCGGGACCGACATTCGTACCAGCGCCTGGAAGTTCTGTTCTTCCAAAACGTGTCGAAGACCAGGAACCGAATCGATAAGCTCGCACAGCTTCACCTTGAACCAGGAGCTCTCTAGGAACGCCTCACACAAGAGGCGCGCCCCGATGCACTCATCTCTCCAGCAACGATCTCGGAGTAGAGCTCAACCATCTCACGGAAAATGCTACAGCCGGGGCGTTGACCTAAGGAACCCTAAATAAGGAGCGAGGCCCCTTTTTTCCACAAGTTAAACTTCGATTTCCGATCGAAACCACAAGGAAAATCTGAGGCAAGCTGCGAAACACTTAAGGAACGCGGAGCCCCTCCCCAACGAAAAGGGTTCCTGTACTTTTCTTGGCCACGCGGTGGTAATGGGCCATCATGTTCACGCGGCCCCCATATCATCCTTTTACGCCTCGAGGGACTGCGTGGCGCGGCCCGGTCACCAGAAGCCGGAGGCACTCGGCCTCAAGCCTATAGAGATATGCGCTGGGCGCCTAGAAAAAACAGGGCGCCACACTGCACGACTGGCAAGCAACACGAGAGGCTTGGATGCCAGCAGCGCCTCCACGAATCCGAGACCAGGCCCGCGAAGTCCCCAAACCCGTCTAATGCATTTGGCTCGAGGTTCTTTCCAGCTAGCTACGCCCCCACCCCAAGCAGGCAGAACCCCGATCTATTCACACACACACACACACACACACACGCACAAGCAAAATCCCAACCAGGCAGAACCGCGACATACCATCAGGCGGAACCCCAACCAGGCAGAACCGCACCTGGGTAGACCCCGAGATCTACACCGAACTCGTCAAAAATCACTGGAAGTACCGCTCACTATATTCGAACATACATACCCATGCCGTCTGTTTGTTGTTTAGATAAAGACCCCCATGCGAGCTCGACTATCCGCAGAGTCGGGACCGTCTCGAACAGGCTCCTCGACCCATGAAAGACATCGTCGGCGAAACAGCACACGCGGGAACGCGGACTCGGCAACGCGCACTTCAACGCGTGAACTACTGGATGAACAGCTAATGCGAAAATGGCACCTGAAGCTGGGCAGCCCTGCTTCATCCCCGAAGAAGCCTCGGAAACCTAGATCAGGCGAGGACGAACTGGGAACGATACTTCCAGGAGCCCCCGTCGCATCCAGAACCCACCAGATCCACCCATGATTCAATCTCGGGAGAGCAACTTTCACGTCTAACACCATGCCTCCCGAGCCCCTCTCCCCCAGATCGCCGGCATCGAAGCGGCCCCCGGCGTATTGTCGTTCAGGAAACGACCGCTCATAGACTCCTCTAATGCTCGGCGCAAACGAACATCGCCTGACGGCTAACGGCTAGACCCGTGGAAATCCAAACACTTAATATGTTGCCATTCGCGCTGCTGAGACAGATCGCCCGAAACTCGGGAGGGGTCTCAATCAGCTCGTCGACTTTCTCAGGCAAGTCCCCCTCGGGGTTCAAAAACCGCTGAACACCCGTTACACGGGTCGTCGACCGCCGCCCCCATGGAGGATTTTGCCGCAAGCACGAAACAATACTTCTGCCCCAATATCCCCACTGACTAGCAACTGACAGGCATTCCGCCAGGACCCAGGGAAGAATCGTTGAACCTCCGAATCCCTCGGACGAACTGAAGATACGCAACGCCCTACAAGACCCAGCGCGGCATCTCCTGGACAAACCTTCGAAACGACAACCGGCACTCAGGATGCCTTGGCGCATCCCAAATGAACCATCCCCGATGATAGGCTAGGAGTTTCTCACACCCTTCGACAGAGTCAGGGACATAACCACCTGGAGATTCAACTCCAGCAAAAACGGCACTGCTGTTCGAGGCCCTCAAGATCTGAGAGAGCGTGATCCACCGCCGCTTTACTGTGGAAAATTG
>CAUYUJ010019643.1:0-65040 GCA_963575745.1 Prorocentrum cordatum
TGCCGGATGTCCGCGCTGCAACGCTTTGGCCTGCCATGCTCCCGCGCCGTCGTCGCCCGCCTGCGGGCTCGGCCTCACGACGAAGCCCTGCCGTGCCGTGCGATCCCGGCGAGCATGTCTTTCAGGAGGGAATTAATCGTCGACCCCCAGGAAGATGGGAAAATCTGGGGAGTTTGGGGGGGGCGACAAAAACCTAGAGAATATGGGAAACTATGGGGAACCGTTTTTGTATATTTGTTTGTGTGTCCCAGGGCCCCTTCAGTCTTGCCCACCGAGCTGCTTGCCCCCATGCCGCAAGCAGTGGCGAAGCGTCCCGGCTCGCCTATAGCCCCACCAAGCAATGTTCTAAGAACCTTTTGTGGCTCCCACGAAGTGGTTCTCAGAACATGTATGGTTGATATTGTCTTGTTTTAGCACATCGGGTTTATGTTCTAAGAACATTGGTTATGTTATTAAAACATGTTTGGGTTCTAAGAACATTTCGTGGTAGGACTATAGGAATTCTGGGACGGTCGGTCCCTGCTCAACACCGAGCTGCTTGCCCCCATGCCCGTGTCTCGGACGAGCGATGCCGCCACGAGCCTTCCGTCACAGGCTCGAACGTGACCAACTTGAAAGCAGGTTGGCCAGGCACCGTGGTGTACGCCACAGCGGCATCCTGCACAGTGTCGTAGCGACCCTGGATCTCAAACTCGACCCCGCTGAGCACCAGGTCCCAGGCAAACGTGATGTCGTCTGCGCTCTGCGCCTGCTGACTGACCGCGACCACAGGGTCCCAGTCAGGCTGAGGTCGAGCACAACCTGGCGCCTGTGGCTTGCGAATGCCCCGCGGTTGTCCAAGCCGAGGGACAAGCCTGCAGGACGCCATGAACATGTCAATGGTGCGGCCAGGGAGGCATTGCAAGCAGGTGGGCGCCGATGGTGCCACCACCACGCCGTTGGCCGAGTGGAGCCAGCCTAGCGGCCCAAGCTCGCTGACCTCCATGTTGAAATCGCCGCCGACGATCCACGGCACGCTCATCGCCTCCAGGGACCTCGCGCACTGGCACAGCTTGTAGAGCATCGCCAAGTTCTCAGGCGACAGCTGCTCGTCCACACGCGAGTAGACCGACAACGTAACGAGTCCGCCTGGCACTCCGCTGTGGACGTGCGCAGCCATCCTCCTCCCGTCCTCGAGCGTGTGGCCATCCAGGCCCAGTGCCGCCGCGTGACGACCACCCGGGTGGGAGTAAGGACGGCGACGCCGCCTTTGCTGCCTGCACCCTGTCCTCGCAGCGCGGGCTCCCAAATGCCGTGGAAGCCTGCCTCCCGCGCGTCCGCCTGCCGGCGCGCTAGGCCTCCACCCTCCACCCGAGCGTCGTGCTCCTGTGCCGCAGTACAGATGCTGGAACGGGTAATTAGGCAAGAAGTCCGTGAGCGTGCCTCCCGACGACGCAAGAACTCCGTGATGGCAAGAACTCCGAGTGGCAAGTCCGTGAGGCCTCCCGAAATCCGAGAGTGGCAAGAACTCCGTGACTGTAGTGATTCCTGCGACAGACGTCGTGATGTCATGGAAGAGTAACACCCCAACAGAAGTACGCTTAACCAAACCGGGGGGCTTCTTGAGCTGAGCTCCCCATCGTGTGAAGATCTCCTCCAGCTCGTGTTTCTCGCCGCCCGCGGCGACCACCTCGGCCAGGAACTCGGGATCCTGCTCGACGGGATCTCCAGCAGGCGATGTTGGGATGTTGGAGGCACCTGTGCATCCGCGGCGCCCGGTGCGTCCTCGGCTTGCTTCTCGGCCGCCTCACGCTCCTTCTCGGCCGCTTTCTTCTCCTTCTCCTGCCCATCCAGCTGCCGCAGCTCCTCGAGGCTGGCGGTGAGGCGCCCTGCCAGCTGGCGTTCTGCCCCGAGGCTTTGGAAGAGCACGCCTCGAGGAAGGCGCCCCTCCAGCGTGGCATTGACCCCTTTGATCGGCTCGTCCACGGCGGGCCGCTCGTCAGGGGTCGGCACTTGACCCTGCAGCTTCTTCCTCTCCAGGCCAAGCTCCTCCATGCTGGCATCCAAGGCCGCCAGCTTGTCCAGGGTGGCACGCTCCTTTTCCTGCAGCTCTCGGATCTGCGCCTGCAAACCGTCGAGCCGGCGTTGCTGGCCATCTCGCAACTTCTGCTGCTTCGTGAACTGCGCGCCCAGCTCCCGCAGGCGCTGCCCAAGAGGTCGTGACGCCGCCACCTCGGCCCTGAGCTCGGCCTGCTCCGCCAACAACGTTGTGCGCGTCTCGACCACGGCAGGCTCCTCGATGCCCTTGAGCCGCTGGATGAGTTCGTCCACCTCCTGCAGCCGATTCTTGGCGGCGGCGTCGGTGGCATCCCCAACCTCGGCGGGCTCCATGGGGACGTCCTCGCCCCCTCGCGCCTGGGCAGCCAATTTCTTGTTGGCCTTGGCCAGCTCGGCTTTGAGCTAGCGACTTGGACGCAATCCCCCCAGTAGCCGAACTTGCCGAGGTCGCTCTGCTGCTTGAGGAAGACCAGTACCCCCTGAAGACCAGCCCCTTGCCTAGCTTGCACCTGGCGCACGCCCTCGAGTCGGCGTGGTTCCACCACGGGTATCGTGCTGGGCCCACGCAACTCTTGCAAAACCATTGCAGCTTGCTCTGCTCCGAGCGATGATGCGGCGGCGGCAGCCCCAAGGCACCGACCGGCGCGCGCCGAGCGCGGGGTGAAAGGTATTCATGTCAGGGGGCGCAGCACGCCCAGAAGTTGGCTGCAACGTTTCCTCGCACAGCGAAAAGCATCTTGAGCCAACATGGCTACGGAGGGAGCTGGGAGGAGGGAGGGGATGACGGAAGAGGGAGGGAAAAGGGAGGAGGAGGAGGAGGAGGAGGAGGAGGAGGAGGAAGAGGAGGAGGAGGAGGACGAGGACGAGGAGGAGGAGGAGGAGGATGAGAGAGAGGAGAGGAGGAGAGGGGAGGAGGAGGAGGAGGAGGAGGAGGAGGAGAGAGGAGGAGGAGGAGGAGGAGGAGGAGGGGGTAGCTTGGAAGAGTAGAGAGGAGAGGAGGATGAGAGACAGGGAATGGGCCTCGTCGGCGTGGGGCCGCAGCTGGCCAAAGAGACGCCCCGAAAGGTAGGCGGCGTGGACTGAACCATCATGTATAGCTGCACGTCTATGAGAGGGGAGGAGGAATGAGGGAGGGAGGGAGGGAATGTAGGAGGACAGGATGGATAGAGGGAGGGATGAGAGAAGGAGGAGGAGGGAGGGAGGGAGTGATGTGGAGGAGGAGGAGGAGGAGGAGGAGGAGGAGGAGGAGGAGAGGGAGGAGGAGGAGGAGGAGGAGTGATGGAGACGAGGGAGGACAGGAGGAGTAGGGGTGAGGAGGAGGAGGATGAGGACGGATGAGGATGTGAAGGAGGAGAGGCCCCATCGCCAGGCCACCCCAGAGATCCTCCTTCCTCCATCCCTCCCTCCCTCCTGCCTCCTCCCTCCTCCCTCCCTCCTCCCTCCTCCCGCCCTCCCTTTCTCCTCCTGCATCCCTCCTCCCTTCCTCCCTCCTCCCTCCTCCCTCCTCCCTCCTGCCTTCCTCCCTTGCTCCTTTCCCTTATCCCTCTCTCCTTCTCTTCCTGCTGCTGCCCCCGCGCGCCGGGAGGGGGGTCCAGCGCAGATCCAAGAAACCCGCGCGCAGCGCCACAAGTTTATGTCTGTGTCGTTTTTTCTTGTTCTATTTGTGGCGCTTAGAAGGTCAGAGAAGGAACACCTGCCGATGCCGCAACGCGCTCCTCGTCGCCACGGCCGCATTCGCCTCGACAGAACGCACCCCAGGAGGTCCTGGGAGTCAAGGTCAGAGAAGGAGAATCTACCGGCGCCGCAACGCGTTCCTCGTCGCCACGGCCGGATTCGCCTCAACGTGCTGGTCAGAGCGCATTCCCCCCAGAGGAGGTCCAGTGAGCGTCGGCAGCGGTATTGTTGGGTTCCCCCCGCACAGGGGGGGGGGGGGGGCGCCCGCGCGAGAGGGGGCGGCCTTGTGAGAAGCACAGAGGGCTTCTGAAGCTAAGTCGGGCGTGTCCCTCTACAGGAGGAGTATTCAAACATATTACCAACAAATAGTCTGGGGACGATGCTTTGAACTATGTTTTGCTATTTTTGGGCACTTCTGGACTATTTTTCTGGCCTCCAAAATCCGCCTGTAGCAGGACGTGCCCGACCTAACTCTGAAGTCGAAATCTATGGTAAGGGTGGGTAACCTTCCCACTGGTACCCTTGCATCCTTGCCTCTTCGCCCCATCCTTAATCGCTCTCGATAGCGAGCACCGCTCGAGAAGCTCCAACACGGTCGTCCAGGTGGTTTCACGCCGCGAGCATGTCCTGGTCGTCCTCCGCGTGGACGGCGACCCCCCCCCCCGCGGGCAGCTGCGCCGCCGCCGCCCGCGCTGCGATCGCCGAGCGCGTTCTGCGCGGGCACCGCTCTCCCCAGGAGCGGCTGGCGGCGGCCTGCGGCTTCCCCCGCCAGGCCGGCGTCGTGCCGGAGGCGGCCGTGCTCTTGCTCCCCGAGGGCGTCGCGTAATTTCGAGCAGTGCAGTGGCGAAGCGTCCTGGCTCGCCTAAAACGCCCACCAAGGAATGTCCCAAGAACCTTCTGTGGGCTGGGCGGCATGTCCTCAGAACCTTTTCCGGATGAGACTGTCGTGTCGTAACACATCGGGTTCAGGTTCTAAGGACATTGTTTCTGTGATCAGAAAATGTGCTAGTTTTAAGAGCTTGTTGTGGTAGGCCTACAGGAATGCCTGGACGGTCGGCCCTTGCTCAATAATTGGGGGGCGATTGTCCAGGCCTCCTAAATGTGGTCCGAGTGGATGGGGTCGGAGGATCGCGCCGCATCGCCGATATATCGACCATGCGGCTCGCTGAGGAGCCCGTGCTTACCCTCGCCGATGCATCGCCGATGCATCGCCGACACATCGGCGACGCATTCGCGATGCGGCGCGATCCTTCGACCCCATCTGCTCGGAACCCATGTCTAGGATGCCTCTATACGCGGGGGGGGGGGGCGAGGAATGGTGCTGCCTTGTGCTCTCTCAGGAGGGAAGTGGAGGAGGAGGAGGAGGAGGAGGAGGAGGGGAGGAGGCAGGAGGAGGAGGAGGGGAGAAGGAGAGGAGGAGGAGGAGGAGGGGGCGGACAAGGAGGAGCACGGAGAAGGAAGGAGGCGAGTAGAGGAGGAGGCGGAGGAGGAGGAGGAGGAGGAGGAGGAGGAGAGGAGGAGGGAGGAGGAGATAGGATCGAGGAGGTGAGTAAGAGGGCCCGGAAGGGAGGAGGAGAGGAGGAGGAGGAGAGGAGGAAGAGTGAGGAGGAGGAGGAGGAGGAGGAGGAGGAGGAGGAGGAGGAGGAGGAGGAGGAGGAGGAGGAGGAGGAGCAGGAGGTTGGGTTGGGAACGGCCTAAAAGGCAGCGGCACGCCGCTAGAAGCACTACCACTCCCAGTCTTCCACATCGCTTTCCGATGAGAAGCCGGAGTCGCTTGCTGCACGGGCCCTGGCGGTCACCCTCAGGCCGCGCACGCGCACCGCAGGCAGGTCGGATTCAGCTATGCCGAAAGAGCGGAGCACGACCTTCCGCTGGGACAGCGCTGGCGCCGCTGGGCGTTCTTCGCCAGCGCGGGCACAGGTTGGCGCTGGAGAGGCGGCAGTCGAAAAGACGGCTTGCAAACGGAGGCGCTCGTCCATAGGCACGCCATCCGGCGGCGCTAGTCTCAGCCCCCGCGTGGTCTTGCGATAATGGGGATGGTCACCCGCCGTCAGCTTAGACAACTGCTCGCGCAGCTTCGGGCCGCTCCGCGAGCCCTTGCAATCTGAAAGCATGCATTTGCCTGGGGACCGGCCCCCAAAATAGGCCCCACAACGGTAACAAAAAATAAGCCGCATTCCGCTTTTCCCCTGAATGTCGGCACTCAGCAAAGCATGGCCCCGGGCCCGAAACGCGACAGGCTCATAGTCCCGCCACGCTGGGGCCCACTCAACTTAGAGCTCGAAAGGAGGAGGAGGAGGAGGAGGAGGAGGAGGACGAGGATGGGAGCGGTGAGGCCGCGCCTCTGCGGCATCACTGGCTGAAAGGCTCACGCCAGCATCCGCTGCTCCCCCAGCATTCGCATCCGCGCATCCCTCCTCGGCATGCTTGCCCAAGACGTCCTCCCGGTCTGGCGGTCCCTGGTCGGCGACATGGCTGTGCAGTTGACCCGCCCAACGGCCCACCTCGACCGCGATGTCCGCCAGGCCGGCCCAGAGGTGAGCAGCAGCGGCCGTGACGCCATGCAATGCTGCCCCCGCTTTGGCGAGCTCGTCGGCCTTGCCGTTCGCTCGTTTCTCCATGGGGGTAGTCTGGCCTCCGTCCACGTCGGCCTGCGTCGCATGAGCCAAGGTCTTGTGGATAGTGATGTCACTCGGCATGAACGCCCCCCAAAATTTGCCCCACAAGTGTGGACGGTCGTCTGTGGACCGCGTGCCCGTCCCTGGGCCGCCACTCACGACGCCGATGGTGCCCGCGCAGTCGACGTACAAGTCGATGGGGGCCATGGCGACCAGCGGGAGGACCATGCTCACGGCAAAATCCTCGCCGTCCCGCGCTGTCTGAGATGGCGCCTCACTTCGCGGGACGACCCCGTAAACCGCCGCGACCAGGTTGCCGAGCTTGTCCACCTGGACTAACGACCACCCCGCTCTGGACAGGCACGGGATGGCTGGGAAGAGTGCGGAGCCGTCGCTGAAGATGCGCTCTCGCAGGAGGCCGTCGCTGGGTCGGTTGATCCAGTGCATCTCGAAAGGCACGTCCGGGAAGCTGAAGAGCGCGGACGGGTCCGGCAGGATCCCCCTTGCCAGCCTCTCCCCCGCTGCCTTGCTCCAGGTGCGCACTGTCTGGGCTCGGCATTTGGCCTCTGGTGAGAGGTACTGTCGACGGAAGGGCTCGTAGGCGGGACATTCGAAACACCGATGCCAGAGGGCGCCCTCAGCGCCCCCGCAAGCCTGACAGACGTCGGAAGTCACCAGTCCATGCGCAGCTAGCCGTGCTTGTCCCCACAGGGTGTGGCTCACAGCCGAACGCAGGGCACGAAGATGTCGCAGATCCCAAACCTCCGACGTTTTACTGAACAGCCGTCGGAGGGGTGCCCAGAACACTGGGGCAACCGGCGCTTCGTCCAGAACGTCTGGCACGCCCTCTCCCCCCCTCCAGGTGCCTCGCGTTCTGCTCAACGCCTGCATGTCGGAAGCACTGGCGGAGGCCCGGGCCACCAACCGCTTCACCTGGTTCGGCGGCAGCTTCTGCAGGTCGTAGGTGGCCCCGTCGGCGCCGGTGTCGCGGACGACGGTGCTGCTCTCGAAGACCCAACCTATCCTCTTCAGGGTCATGACCGCCACGTCTGCCGGAGTGGTGACCAGCCGCCATGTCGCCGACGGTGGGGTGCACTTCACTAGAGCGTCTCGCATGACGACGTCCAAGATGCGAGGCTTGGGAGTCGCCTCCCAGACGGCCGAGCTCCACATCCAAGCCACCTGCGTGGCTGCGAGCACGAACGGGTCGTAGTCGACGTCCTTCTTGAACGAATGCAGCCGCAAACCGATCGACGCACCTCTCGGCAAGCGTCCAAAACTTCTCGCCGCCGCCACCCGCAGCCCGTGCAGCGCTCCAGTGGCGATACCTTGGACTGCGGATCCCCACATGGCTACTGCTGTGCCGCCTGCCCGCTGCAATTGCCAGATCTCTGCCCCAGCGTCCCGGAGCATCTGCGCGCGCGCGGCACGGTAGCGGGCACCTTGCTCACGGCTTCGAGCCGTTGCCACCCTCCTGACCTTGCCCATCGTCACGTCCGTCCCTAAAGAACGGGTGCTGTCAACCCTCGCCGTGGGAGGCAACGACCATCGCTGCTGCAGGGCATCCGCTACAAGCTTGCTGGACGCCATGTACACGCACTTCTTCAGCGAGATGGGAAGGTCGAGCCGCGCCAACTCTGCGAGCAGCGCCTCGGTGCCTGTGCCAACCTGGTCCACCACGAGGTCGCTGGAGCCCACAGCCTGGAGCTTGATGTCGTCCACGACGTTGCGCACGTACAGCTGCGGCCGTGGATTGGCGACCATCTGCAATGGCGCCAACAATAGAAGCCTGGCCAGTGACGTTGCCGCGGAACACCCAGCTATGACGGCCCCGTTCGCCTGGTAGATGGTCGAGATCGCCCCGCCGAAGATGAGGGCGCGCTCCCCTGCGTAAATCACGCAAAGGCCTCGGAGCAGCATCAGCGGAAAGCCGAAGCGGACGGCAGCGTCGTACAAAAACTTCAGGGGAGGAGGAGGGGGAGGAGGAGGAGGAGGAGGAGGAGGAGGAGGAGGAGTAGGAGCAGAGGAGGCGGAGGAGGAGGAGGAGGAGGAGGAGCAGGAGGAGGAGGAGGAGGAGGGTAGGAGGGAGGAGGAGGAGAGAGGAGAGGAGGGGGAGGACGAGGAGGAGGAGGAGGAGGCGGAGGAGGAGGAGGAATGCGGAAGAGGAGGGGATGGGAGGAGGCGGAGAGGAGTAGGAGGAGGAAGGAGGATGAGAGGGAGAGGAAGGAAGGAGGAGGATGAGGAGGAGGAGGAGGAGGGAGGAGGGGAGGAGAGGAGGAGGGGAGAGGAGGAGGAGGAGGAGGAGGAGAGGAGGAGGAGGAGGAGGAGGAGGAGGAGGAGGAGGAGGAGGAGGAGGAGGAGGAGGAGGAGGAGGAGGAGGAGGAGGAGGAGTGAGGAGGAGGAGGAAGGAGGAGGAGGGAGGAGGAGGGGGGGGGGGGAGGTGGAGGAGGAGGAGGAGGGGGAGGAGGAGGAGGAGGAGGAGGACGAGGAGAGGAGGCTGAGGAGGAGGAGGATGCGGAAGAGGAGGAGGATGAGGAGGAGGAGGAGGAGGAGCACCTTTTGCGCCTTCGAAGGGGCCCCACAAAGGGGCCCCAGAGGGGCACGACGGGTGCTCGTTGCTCCCCCTTCTCCCCCCCTTGTTTTCGCCCCCCCCCCCCCCCCGTCAGCAACTCCCAGCGCCCGAGGGCCGCCGTCGTTGCCGTGGACGACGACGATCGTGACGACCGCGGCGGCGCCGTCGTCGTGGCCATCGTCGTGGTCGTCCTCGTCCTCATCCTCGTCCTCGT
The DNA here is from genome assembly GCA_963575745.1 of Prorocentrum cordatum. NCBI lineage: Eukaryota > Dinophyceae > Prorocentrales > Prorocentraceae > Prorocentrum > Prorocentrum cordatum. The sequence goes on from CAUYUJ010019643.1 coordinate 9,116, forward strand.
CTTCGTCATCGTCACCGTCGTCGTCCTCGCCCTCGTCGTCGTCGTCGTCGTCGCCGTCGTCGTCGTCGTCGTCGTCGTCGTCGTCCATCCGCCCGGCCTCCATCCGCAAAATTCTTGCGTTTGTTTAAAAGGGTATGCGCGCGGCGCAACTGCGATACCCACATTTTGAAAACCACCCGCCCTCCATCCGACGAACGCGCGCGGCGCGAAGGCGAGAGCCGCATTCTGGCAACGACCCGCCCTCCATCCATGAAGCTCTTGAAATGCTTAAGACGAGTGTGCTTGGCGCTAAGGCGAGAGCCACATTCTGAAACCACCCGCCCTCGATCTGTGAACCCGTTGCAAATGTTAAAGCTTCAGGGTCGTATATGGTGAGGAAGTCTCAGGCGAAACTCCCGGCCCGCCCTTTTGACAGGCCTCGGGGTGGGACAGGGAGGAGTGATCCATAAGGAAAGGGAGGAGCAGAGGCAGGAATGAGGAGCAGGAGGCGGCGGAGGCGGAGGCGGAGGCGGAGGCGGAGGCGGAGGCGGAGGCGGAGGAGGCGGAGGAGGCGGAGGCGGAGGCGGAGGCGGAGGAGGAGGCAGAGGAGGAGGAGGAGGAAGAGGAGGAGCAGGAGCATGAGGAGGGGAGGCGGAGGCGGAGGCGTAGGCGGAGGCGGAGGAGGAGAGAAGAGGGGGACGACGAAGGGGAGTGATGAGGGGGGGGGGGGCCACGCCCCGATGGGATGAGACCGATCTGGATATCTCGCCCCCCCCCCCTCGCTCCCCGCGTCGCACCCGACCCGCGGCATGCCGTGCTCCGCTTGAACGGGAAAAGCGCGCGCGGCCCCACAGCGCCGCAGCGGCACCCATCGAAGCCGGCGGTGCGCGCGACGCCGAATCTTCCGAAGCGTGTTACCATGTCCTCCTCCTCCTCTCCTCCTCCTCCTCCTCCTCCTCCTCCCCCTCCTTCCCTCCTCCTCCTCCTCCTCCTCCTCCCCTCCTCCTCCTCTCCTCCTCGTCCTCCCCCTCCTCCCTCTCCTCCTCCTCCTCCCCCTCGTCCTCCTCCTCCTCCTCCCCCTCCTCCTGCTCCTCCTCCTCCTCCTCCTCCTCCTCCGCCTCCTCCTGCTCCTCCTCCTCCTCCTCCTCCTCCCCCCCCCCCGCGGAGGTGGACGCCCTGTGGCCGCTGCCCGGGGGCCGGGTGCTCCTCCTGGTCGGCCCGCGGCGCCCCCGTTGCCTCGCGTGTGCCCCGGCCCGCCGGCCCGGCCCGCGGGGCTTTTCCCTCTCTGTGGAGGGCCAGGGCGGCCGCGCGCGGAGGGGGGTACAGTGGGGGAGGAGGAGGAGGAGGAGGAGGAGGAGGAGGAGGAGGAGGAGGAGGAGGAGGAGAAGGAAGAGGGGGAGGAGGAGGAGGAGGAGGAGCTCCGAGGAGGATGGGTGAGGACGATCCAGCCGGCGGAGAGGGGAGGGGTGGCGGGGAGTAACAGAGGAGACCCATGCCAAGAAACACCCTGCTTGCCTCCAGGGTGCCCTGTGTTTCTTCGGTTTCGACGGTTTTGCCATAGGACGCGTGACGTTCCCACGAAAAATCGATGGACGTCATGGGGTCTCGGGGTTGGGTTTCTTTTGGGAGGTTTCTTGTGGACTGGCCTCTACTGTACAGTTAAGTCGGGCCTGTCCCCCTACAGGGGGGTTTTCGACGACATATGTTTTAAAACAATACACCAAGCATAGTCCAAACATAGTCTGGGGACTATGTTTTGAGTATGTGTTTTACCTTTTTGGAGTATTCTTGGGGTATTTTTTATTTTTCGTCGAAACTCCCCCTGTAGGGGGACACGCCCGACATAAGGGTACAGAGTCAAGCAGTGGCGAAGCGTCCTGGCTCGCCTCTTGCCCCACCAAGCGATGTTCAAATAACCGGTTGTGGTTTCCACGAACTGTTCTCAGAGCATTTCTCTGGCGGAGTCTGCCTTGTTTTACCGCATCGGGTTCATGCTCTTAGAACATCGTTTTTGTTCTCAGAACATTTCTGGGCTCTAGGAAAATTTCGTGGTAGGACTACAGGAATGCTGGAACGGTCGGCCCCTGCTCAACAGTGGAGGCCCATGCTGAGATCGAAGACGAGAAAGCCACATACACATGATTTTTTGGCACTCCGCGCGGAATTCCTGGATCCGCGTCTGGGCCCCCCGGCGGCGCCTCCGGCGCCGTCCCTGGCGCGCTCCGCGCGCCAGGGAGGAGGGTCAGCGTGAATCCAAGAAATCCGCGCGGAGCGCCAAACGTTTATGTGTATGTTTTTTCTTCGTCTATACGAGACACCCTGCTTGCCTCCGAGGCCCTCGTCGCCACCGCCGGAGTCGCCTTCGAATTCTGGTCAGAGCGCACCCCAGGTCCAGGAGAGGAGCAGAACACGGCATGAGCATGAAATTTTGCGGAGGTTCGCGGCGAGATTTGTTTTGGAGCCCCGAATTGGTTTGAAGCGAGGCCTTCCGTGCTTCCTGGGTCGGGAGAATATAGAGTTCCGTAAACGTGAAGATTTCAATGACAACCTTTGACGCCCTTTTGTTATTTATTGTATCGCCGATCGGCGCGGGCCCCCGTCCCACCCCTCCCCCCCTTGTAGACCGTAGACCAGATATCAGCTGCTTTCGGCGGCTGCTTTTGGCGACTGTTCAGGATCTTTCTCCTCAGTCTGCTGGCGCGACCTGTAGGAGCAGGTCGACTCAGCGCCAGCCCAGACCCAGACCTCCCCCCCCTCCCCAACCCTTCGGCCAAATGTGGAAACCCAGGATAAGGCAACGCCTGCCTTTGCATGTGCGCAGGCTCTCGGAGGTCCGCGAGGAGTTCTTGGGTCGGCGCAGGACCCCCTTGCCCCCTGGCGGCTTCTCAGAGGGGGGGGGCTTCTCAGAAGGCAGGGGCTTCGTTAGAAGGCCCAGGAGGGCCTCCAAGAAAGGCCTCCTGGAAGCCAGGCGGGACCCTCCGAAGCATTCCAAATCGTGACCCGGTCGTTCAGGGAGACCGCGGTTGGAGGCAGGGTGGCCCGAAGAAGTACCCAGAGGCCCCCAGAATTCGCCCAGGAGGCCTCCAGAAGGCCTTAATAAAGCCGGATACAACTTTTGTGAGGCCCCAGAGGCTCTCCAAGGAGGAGGCTTCGCAAAAAGAGCTGAGGAGGATGGGGAGAATGCGCAGGGTACGGCGTACGGCGAAAATAAGGGGAAAGAAGCATGGAGGAAGGATAACGAATAACATTATTATAGCGGCTATGCCGGAAAAGGCAACAGGGAGCTATCTCTACATTGTCGGCTTGACCTTCCTGCTACTCCGCCTGCACGCCGATCTTCAAGGACCAAGGTGCATGGCGCGAAGCGCCACTGCAGTCTTTTTCTGCATATATATATATATATATCTATATATATATATATACATACATAGATATAGATATCTCTATATATATCTCTCTATATACAAGATTTTAAGGCTCGCTGCGCTTCGCCTTCTAATCTTGATCCTTGCACCTACGATGTTTCTGGGCGCGGGCGAGAACACAATTGTTCAATGAGGTGTGTGGGAATTGTGCGAGCGGAGGCGAGGCGAGGCGAGTGCGCGGTAGCGCCCGGGGCGGGGCTCAGGGCGCAGAGTTGGTGGACGCTGGAGTGGAGGTGAAGGTGGAAAGTCGGATGCCGGACGCTAGAGGTCGGAGTGCTGAGCTGATGGAGGCTGGAAGTCTATAGGTGGAAGTCCCACCAGCCCTTTAGGGCTACGGTGGTATAGCGAGTTTGGTCTTCTCTCTTCCCCTTCCTTCCCCTGCTCGGGGGAGGGGTAACCTTCCCCTGGACCTGGAGGGGGGGGGGGGATGGAGGCGTTAGAGCGTCCAAGATGGCTCAAGATGGCTCCAAGAGGCGCTCCAAGTCGCAAGATGGCCTCCAAGATGGCCCAAGATACCTCAAGATGGGTCAAGATAGCCTCCGACACACCTCCAAGAGTCCTCAAGACGGATCCACGTGCCCTTCGAGCCCTCCACGGCGCCCTCCAAGAAGCCAAAACCCTTCAAAAGCCTAAGGAAAGTCAATGTGTTTGGCATTCTCGTCTTTTCGCTTCCGATGGGCCCCTGAGGCATCAAGATGGCCCCAAGATGGCCCAAGAGAGCCCCAAGAGGGGCCCAAGAAGGCCCAAGACGGCCCCAAGATCGCCCAAGAGGCTTCCAAAGAGCGCTCCAACACGTCCCCAAGACGCCGTTTGAGAGCCTCCGAGGGGGGGACCTGAACTGAGGACCCCCGCTCTTTTTGAACAATGGGGCCCAAGACGGGCCCGAGAGGCCTCCCAGCCTCTCCTGAAGATTCTCCACCCCGCCCTTTTTGGCCCAAGATGGCTCCAAGAGAGCCCTAGATAGCCCAAGATGGCCTCCAAAATGGCCCAAGATAGCCAAGCATGGCTCAAGATAGAGCCTCCGACAGATCTCCAAGAGGCCTCAAGACAGCCTGAATATGGCCCAACATAGCCGAGCATGGCTCAGAATAGCTTCCGACAGCCTCTAGCCGAGCATGGCTCAGGATAGCCTCCAAGAGGCCTCGGGAAAGCTGGCAATCAATTCTGGACGGGCCGGTGGGGATACGCGAAGCGTCAAGAATTGAGAGGAAAGTCGGCGGCCGCATGCTGGAGGACGGGATGCTGACCTGGTAGAGGCTGGGAGTCCCGCGAGCGAAGCGGCAACACGATATTGAATGAGAGATGTGGCCGGCGCCTCGGCGAGAGCACGGGTCCCAGTGAAAGCTGTCTTCTGTTTCCGCCGTTTGCCCTCCCCTCCTCCTGCTCCTCCGTGCCCTTCTTCCGTCTTCCTGGGGCCCCTCCTGTTTCTCGCAATCCTCACCGTTCCTTCCTCTTCCTCCTTTTTCTCCTCCGTCCCGCCTCCTGCTCCTTTTCCTTCTCTGCCACGCGGGCCCATTCGGCGCGCGGGCCAGCCGAGCCAAGGACGACGGCGACAATGACAACGACGACGGCGGCGACGACGACTCCCTGAAAAACTTGACCTCCGAACCTGTCCACGATGCGTTCTGACCATCAGTTTCACGAGAACCCGGCCGCGGCGACGGGGGAAAGTCCCAGAGTCTTAGAAAAACAGCAAACAGTTTTTGTTATTACAAAACAGAAGAACTCAGAAGGCGCGCGGGCGGGTGGAGGGGTGCGACAGAGAGGCACAGAGAGAGAGAGAGAGAGAAAGAGAAAGAGAACGAGAGAGAGAGAGAGCGAGAGAGAGAGAGAGAGAGCGCGCGGAGGAGGAGGAGGAGGAGGTGGAGGAGGACGAGGAGGAGGAGGAGGAGGAAATGGACCTGAGCGGCCCTCATGGTCGCTGCGCGACCTCGGAAGCCTTGCCACGTGCAATGATAGACGCGTGGGGCTTTCGTAAGAGGTAGGGGCGGAAGTGCAAGGAGTAAGAGAGAATCTGGAGGGCGAGGACAGGGAAAGCGCGGAATCCTCGTGTCATGGGGTCTGAACAGGATGGGAACAACTGGGAAGACTGCACATCAAATTTTGGTTCCCGGGGCCGCGCGCCGACTGTGAAGTTGATCTCTTTGGGGCCCCCGAGGTGTGTCTTGTGGCGCCTTGGTGTCTTTGGTGAGCTTGGATATGAGTCTCAGATCTGGGGCCCTTCAGAAGGCAGCGGAGAAGGAAGACAGCGAACTACAGGAGAGAGAGGAGCAGGAGGAGGAAGAGCAAGAGGAAGCCTTGTCGTAGGCCCGTGGTGGGGTCTTCTTGGACCGTCCAGGAGTCTCGTGGGTTCTTCAGGGGAGCTGGTGATAGCAGTCTGGGGTCTGGGGTATGTTTTAGTTCTCGCGAGTGTTCCGTGGGCTTCCTGAGACGAAAGGAGAACTGCGCATCAAATTGTGGTTCCCCGGACCCTGGAAGCCTGTCGTGGGCCCTCTTCGGAGCCCCCTTGGTCTGTCTTGGCACCCCTGGTTGCTTTTGGGGAGCTTGTGATAAGAGTATGTGGTCTGGGGCTTTTGACGAGGCAGCGGAGGAGGAAAACAACGAACTACAGGAGGAGCAAAAGGAGCAGGAGGATAAAGAGCCGGAGGAGGAGGAGCAGCAGAAGGAGGTTGGGAGGAGATTTCCGAAGAGTTGGTGTCGAGAGTTAGGTTGGAACCTTCTTGGACTTTGATGGGGATGTCTTCAGAGCCTCGAAGGAGGAGATTTCCGAAGAGTTGGTGTCGAGAGTTAGGTTGGAACCTTCTTGGACTTTCTTGGGGATGTCTTCAGAGCCTCGAAGGAGCAGCTGGAGGAGGATCAGGAGAAAACCTCCTGAGAAAATGAGTATCAGTTTTCGTATCCCGGAGTCGGTGGAGGCAAATGAGGAGAGGGCGATGGAGGAGGAGGAGGACGAGGAGGAGGAGGAAGGCGACGAGTTCGAGGGAAGAAGGAGGTTGAGGAGGGGATGAGGGGCAGAGAGGGGGAAACGGAGGAGGAGGAGGTAGAGAAGGACGAGAGATGGGCTGTCGGACGTCCGAGTAGGTCATGCCGAGAGTTATCTTGGAACCCTGTTGGGCTCTAGTGGGGATGTCTGCAGGGCCTCATGTGCCGTCTTGGGGCGAGGTTGAGAAGAACTAGGGGCGATGGGGGGGGCCGCTCAGGTCAATCAGAGTGTAAAGAATTTGACGGCTCTAAGACTGAGTGGAGCTCCTGTTGGTGCTTTTGTATACCATCGGATGGCCTTCTTGGGCTGTCCTGGGGCCCTCGTGGGCTGTCTGGGGGGGCCTGGGCCGTCCTGGGGCCGTGTTGGGGCTCTCTCGGGCCCTCTCTGAAGCATCCCGTGACTCTGTTGGAGCCCTCTTGGGGGTCTTTTAGGGGTCTCTTGGGCGCTCCCTGGCTTTCTTTGCGCTTTATTGACCCATCTTGGGGCCCCATTGGGCCGCCTGGAAGCCATTTCGGGGCGACCTCGGAAGCTCGCAGATCATTATTGGGCCGTTCGTGGCCAGAAAAGGCGAGAAGCACAGAATCGTTCAAAAATAATTGGAAAATTCAGGTTTTTGGCCTGCTGAGGCCGTGTTGGAGGTCTTTGCGGGGGCATCCTGGACAGTCTTGAGCCCATGTTTGGTCCTGTTGGAGCCATATGGGGCCGTCTTGGGGCCTCTTGGGCCTTGCAGAGGACGTCTCGGAAGTGCCTTCTGCTGTCTTGGGCTCCCGATGTAGGCCTCGTGTCGCTCTCTTCGGGGTATTTTGGGCCGTCTCGAAGCATTGTGGGGCTCTCTTGGGAGCCTGTGGGGTTCATCTGGGGTCCATGTGGGGGGGGGTGTCGGTGACATGCCGGGTTTTTCCTTGTAATTTGATAGGTAGAAGGAATATAGAGGGTGGTATCGATGTTGTGCAACAAGTGCGGTACAATCGACGTGGTGCAGTGTGTGCGGTGCCAATCTACGTTGTGCAGCGGGGCGGCGGAGGTGGGGCGGGGCGGCCACGGCGCGAACACACGGCCAGACCGCGAGCCGCCGCCCCGGCGACGGGCGGCCACGGGGATCGGCGGCGGCGACAACGCAGCCGCCGGACCGCCAGGCACGCCCAGCTCCTGCTCCTCCTCCTCCTCCACCTCCTCCTCCTCCACCTCCTCCTCCTCCTCTTCCTCCTCCTGCTCCTCCTCCTCCTCCTCCCCATCATCCCCTCCTCCTCCTCCTGCTCCTCCCCTCCTCCTCTTGCTTTTCCTCCTCCTCATCCTCCTCCTACTTCATTCAATCCTCCTCCTCGTCCTACTTAGATCCTCCCCTCCTCTCCTCCTCCTCCTCTTCCTCCTCCTCCTCCTCCCTCCTCCTCCTCCTCCTCCTCCCCCCTCCTGCCCCCGTCTACCCCCCCTGCCCCCTCGCCGCCCTCCCTCGCCGTTCCTCTGACGAGGAGTGAGACACCCGAGGTGCGAGCGCTGTTCAGCCACGCGCAGAGGGGGGTGGGGGGAGGGGGGAGGGCTTCTTAGAAGCACCCCTGCTTCTCAGAAGGCGCGGGCCTTATCTACAGATGTAATGTAAGGCCGGCGCCTTCTAAGAAGCAGCCCCCTGCTAAGAAGCCCTCCCCCCTCCTCCCCCCGCCCCCTTGTGCGCGCCGCCAATCTGCTCGGGGCGGAGAGGCCTCCCAAGGACTCGAGCCGGAGATCGACTGCAGAGCCGATGTGCCCCAACTCTTTGTGTGCCCCGTCGGATTTCTGCGAGCTGCACGGCGATGCCTCGCAGATGCGCGAGCGCTTTGGTCCTGAGAGATGGAGACTCGCGAGGTGGAGCAGCTCCGTCGTCGATGCCCTGCTCGAAGGACCGCCCTCGCGCGCGGAGGCCCGCGGTTTGTCCGCCCCCAGTCCTCCGCAGCCCCTTTGGCGCGCCCGCGCGCGGGCGCGCCGGCCGGCGCCCCCCGCGGGGGGCGGGCCCGCGGCGGGGGGCCGGCGGGCCCTTCTCCCTCCCGGCTATGGCGCCCAACGCGGCGCCGATGGAGCTCGGAGAAGGCCCTCGGGGGACGAAGAGGTGCCTCAGAGAAGGAGCGCGAACAGAAATCGCTCCGGAAAGCGTGCCGCGCGTCGTGCCGGCGGTCTCGGTGTGCGCGGCGGGAGGCGGAGTGGGTAAAACGACGCGAAGATCGGGACAAAATCGGATCGGGATAGCTCGAAATCTCTGAGAACCGGCGGGTTTGGAGGATGCATTGGGCGCCGCGGCCGCTCCAGAGCGTTCCGGAGCTCTCTGAGAGCGCTCCGGAACGCTCTGGAGCGATTTCTCCCGATCCTAGCCCTGTTTTAGTGGGCGCGGCGGGGTGGAGGTGGCGGCCGAGCGGAGCGACCAGCTCGCACACCGTGTGCTACTCCTGCATCGGGCGATCGCAAGCATGGATCAGGGGGGCGTGGATTCGCGCCGGGTCCCGTTTCCCTGGGAAGTCGGGGAGCTCCGCCGCCGGAGGAGGCGGCGCGGGCCGCATCTCGGGGAGGGTGCCTCCCCCGATCCATGGACTTGGCGACCGCGCGCCAGATCCATGGATCGCTCATCCATGTTTGCGCGCCCCCGATCTGTGGAAGGAGGTGGGGGGGTGTTGCAGGACGTGGGAGGCGGCCTGTAGGAGGGGGTCTGCAGGGGTCGGGGCTGGACAGAACCCCCAAGAGTGACACGTCGATTAGTGAATTGTCCGTTTTCGGTTCTCGAGAGGGCGCCGTGGCCGTCATTTTCCAGGCTTGCGCCCGCCAGGTTTGGGCCTCAGGTCGTTTTCACTAAACCACGTTTTACTAAAGGGGGGTCTGTCCATCCCCGGATTTGTAGGAGGCGGTATTGTAAGAATGGGGGGGGTTAAGACGTGCCCATGCCGCGACCCTTCTTTTGTTTGCCCCCTCTCGGGCTTCCCAGGAGGCCCTCCAGGGCGGGTGAGCTCCTCCTTCCGCGCTATGGTGCCCAGCGCTGCGCCGATAGAGCTCGGAAAAGGCCCTCGAACCCAGACCCCCTCGGGTTATGAGCAAATCATCGCGGCAGGTTTTTCGCTGTTCTCGGCCTCTGAGGGCCTACGGTGGGCCTTGGGGCGGGCAAACAACGACGCAGGATGAGATACCAGTCCCGGGTCTTGGGGTCGACGTCGTGAAATGATCACGACGTCGGGGGTCTGGGGAGGAGGAAGACATGCCGATGCGCGGGGCGTTACAGAAAAGGGCCTCAGGATCGAAGGAGTTGTCATCTTTTCCTCGGCGGAAGGCGGCGGAAGGGCGGGGGCCCGCGGAAGTAGATCGAGGCCGTCTCCGCCACCAGGAGCCGGAGGAAGTGAAACGATGCGCACCCACAGTTGCAAGTTTCAAGACGGCTTCTTAGAAGCCGGCAGGGCTTGTAAGAAGGACCCAGCCTTGTGAGAGACCCTCCCCCCCGCGCCACACGCTTGCTTTAGTGCGCGCACCGCGGGCATGCGCAGACGTCTGATGACGCGCTTTTTCTCTCCATCCGCGGCCACAGACTTCCCTCCCGACCGCCTCCCCGGGGATGGCTTCCGTCCCGGAGTCGCACTTGGGTGGCCCAGTGTCCCTCGGGGGCCCCCAAGCGGGGTGGGGACCACACCGTGTGGTGAGCCCGTGGGGATTCGGGGTCACGGCACGGTTTTGGGATTCGGGTCCCTCTCCGAGGACGTCTCGGGCGACAGGGGCCTCCAGGGTCCCAAGACCGTGCGGAGACGGACCGTGCGGTGAGGTCTCTTGGGTTTCCGAGGTCACCGCACGGTCTGTCACCACACGGTTTTGGGATCCCCACGTCCCAGAAGCGGATGCCGAAATCTAAGAAGAACGCCTGGTCTGAGATTATAGGCCTCCCAAATGGGGTCTGAGTAGATGGGGTCGCAGGATCGCTCCGCGTCGCCGATGTATCGGAGATGCGGCTCGATGTGGAGTCCGATTTTCTCCTCGCTGGCGTCGCCGATGTATCGCCGAACTATCGGCGATGCGGCGTGATCCTCCGACCCCATCCAGGAGGCCTCCAGAACATACAATCCGCCGGATGCCTGGGCAACTTCTTTTCAGGATGCAACCCCCGCGAGGGTAAATCAGAATCGGCGTTGGGAGCTGCTCAGTCTGGCCTAGTGCCGCTCAGCCTGTCTCAGTCCTGCTCGGTCCAGCCGCATTGCTTCATGGCCCCCGCATCGGGCTCGGTAGCTCCGAATCCTTCTGACGAAGACCTCCCTTGAGCTGCCTCTTATAGCTTCTGTTCCTCCCCAGGCTCGCCCGCCGCCGTGCTCGGCTGGCTGGGCAGCCTGCGAAAGGGCCTGAGCGCGGGCGGCGGTGGGAGGGGCTCGAAGTGTGCACCGCGTCGTCCGGTCGGCCATGGGGCGCGGTGTACGGACGCCCCGGCTCTCTCCAGCCTGTGGGATGCTCCTTCGCCGGTCACTGGGGGGCAGCCTTTTGGGGGTCAGGAAGAGGCAAGCTCAGCACTCAACGCCTTGGTTTTTCCTTGCTCGGGGCCTCTAGTGTCTCAAGATGTAGCTCTTCCCTTGACTTTGCCAGGCCATTCTTTCTGACCTCGTTGCATGAGCCATCCTTTCGTTTTTCCTCAGTTTGCCCTTGGCTGACCCTGACCCCCAGAGTCTGAGCCCCCTTGGCAGGCGAATGCGATGCCTGAGCGTCTCTACATCGCATTCCTTCGCCGAGCTCCTCCGAGGCGGGAATTTTCCATAACAGATATACACTGGCAACCTCTAGTGGATATCTCCTGTACCTCATAGGGAGGGCGGCAGCCTTCCAAATCGCAACAAGTGCAAGCGATGCTACACACACCGCCACCTCCGAATGCACGGGGGAACCTCGCCAGTGGGTGCTTGAGTGTAAATCGCACTGTGGTGAATCCTAGGTCACCACTTCTCATTTTCGTGTGTTTAATCGCTTCGCTCATGCCGCCATCCCTGGAGCCTCTTTAGGGCCTCTTGGGGGCCTCTTGGGGGCCTCTTGGGAGTCTCTTGGGACTCCTTGGCGGCGTCTTGGGGGCCCCCAGGGCCTCTTGGGGGGCTCTTGGGGGCCTCTTGGGGCGGGAGGGGGGTAGTCGATTGCGGCTCCCCCCTCGGAGGCCACGATCCTCGTGAGTGGTGTCGAAAAATGGCCCTCCCCTGGAGTGCTCTGGTGGCTTCTCCCGGGACCTTGCCGGGGTACTTTTCGTCCGGGGGCCCCCAGGGGCCGCTCCGCGCGCGCGAACTAGAAAGAAATATTGTTAACGTAGCACCCCGCAATTGCGGATAAGTGAGGGGGCGGGCGCGGGCGACGCGGGCGTCGTCGAGTCGGCGGACCTCGTGGCCCCCACCTTCCCTGTCGATGGCGCTCTCCTCCTCCTCCTCCTCCTCCTCTTCTTCCTCGTCCTCGTCCTCATCGTCATCGTCATCCTCCTTCTCCACCTCGTCCTCCTTCTCCTCCTCTTCTTCCTCATCCTCCCTCTCCCCCCTCGTCCTTCCATCATGGTCCTCCCATTGTCGTCCTCCCCCTCATCGGCCTCCATCATTGTCCTCCCATTGTCGTCCATCATCATCCCCCTCCCCCTCCTCCCCCTCCTCCCCCTCCCTCTCCTCCTCCCCCTCCTCTTCCTCCTCCTCCTCCCGCTCCTCGTCCTCCTGCTCCTCCTCCTCCTCTTTCTTCATATTCTCCTTGCATCCTCTCTTCTTCCGCTACTCCTCCTGCCTCCCCCTCCTTTCCAAAGATAACGGCAACGCAATCTTTTTGTTGCACTTTATGCTCCCCGACTTCTCTGATCAAGGCAACTCGCCAGGGCAAAGTTGCTGGACGGGCTGGTGTGGATGCGCGGGGCTTGAAGAGGTCGTTGCGGGCTCAGACGGCGTGCAAAAATCCGCCGCCGCGCTTGTGCGGCATTGGTTTGTTCAATGAACGTGGTTTGGGTCGCGGGTGGCTCGCGGGCTCTCCACCTCCACCTGGAAGGAATGCAAAAGCAGCCCGCCGCAGGCGCCGAAAAAATTGGCTTGTACACTGAACGTGGTTTGGATCGCGGGTGGGTCGCGGGTTCTCCACCTGAAACCATTGCAAAAGATGCCCGCCGCAGGCGCCGAAAAATGTAGTTTGTACCCTGAATGTGGTTTGGGTCGCGGGTTGGTCGCGGGGTGTGTGTCGCGGGCTCTCCACTTGGAAGAATGCAAAAAAGCCCGCCGCAGGCGCCGAAAATTGTGGTTTGTACCTTGAACGTGGTTTGGGTCGAAGGTGGGTCGCGGGTGGGTCGCGGGGTGCGTCGCGGGTGGGTCGCGGGTGGGTCGCGGGTGGGTCACGGGGTGGACCGCGGGGTGAGCGCGGGGTGGGTCGCGGGTGGGTAGCGGGTGGATCGCGGGTGGGTCGCGGGGTGGGTCGTGGGGTGGGTCGCGGGGTGGGTCGCGGGTGGGTCGCGGGTGGGTCGCGGGTGGGTCGCGGGGTGGGTCGCGGGGTGGGTCGCGGGGTGGGTCGAAGGGTGGTCGCGGGGCGGGTCGCGGGTGGGTCGCGGGGTGGTTCGCGGGGTGGGTCGCGGGGCGGGTTGCGGGTGAGACGACGACAACAAACAACAACAAACAACAGACAACCAACAACAACATTAACAACAACAAGAACAAGAACAAAAACAAAAACAACAACAACAACAACAACAACAACCACAACCACAACCACAACAACAACAACAATCCGCACCACGGAATCCCACTTCAGCCACGCACCCAGGGACAGTGAATGACCGTTCGGCCCCCTCAGTCTGACCAGTTACCGGAGATCTTAGCACGCCAGTGGCCCGTGGGGCCGGCGAATTTCCGTGCTGTCTATTTTCGCGTCTGTACCTCCTGGCATCGCTCGGACGTGTGCACTTTTTCCTCGGCGAGGACCATCCAGGACCATCCTGGACCATCGAGCAAAAAAAACATGCACGGCACCGAAAAATGCACGGGAAATGGACATCCGAGCGACGGCAAGACCTTCGCGCGTGCATGTCCGCGGTGCTGCCCGCGGGGGCGCCACGACAAAGCTCGCGCCTCGCGCCTCGCCGCCTGGGGCGGGAGGGGCGTCCCCTCCTTCGGGGCGGCGGCGCGTGGGCGCGGAGCCGGCCGCGCCCCGCGGGGGAAAGCGCGGCGCGCGCAGGCAGGTGGCCCCCCGGGGGGCTTCGCGCCCCCGCTCGGGGAGGAGATCGACAACACGTTTTGTGTCTTTCCTCCATGGTTCGAGAACTCAGATCACGTCTCGGCACACTAATCGGGGGCGGGCAGAACCCCCAACAGTGACACGTCGATTCGTGCATTTTCCGTTTTCGGTTTTCGAGAGGGTGCCGCGGCCGTCATTTTTACAGGGTGCCCCCGGGGGGGCCTCGCGCATCCGCTCGAGGAGGAGATCGACAGTACGTTTTGTGTCTTTCCTCCAGGATTTGATCGGGGAAGTGTGAGACTCTAGAGCGCCAGGACTCGGGTCCGTCGATTTTTTTGGACGCGCGCGTCCTGGATTTTGACGGTCCAGCTCTCGTGGGAGGTCTGCAGCGGGAGCTCGCGTCAAATTCCAGATTGGGCCTCGTCATTTTCATGGCTGGCCCCGTCAGACCAACCCGAGTCCACCGAACCCGAGTCTTACGTCTCCCCGATTTGAGAATTCAGATAACTTCTTGGCACAATAATTGTGCAACGGCAGCGAAAATGTCACGGAATACCTCTCGGAGGTTGTGAACATGTCAAACGGTCAGAAGGAAAAGTAGGAGATCGACTGCAGTTGACGCCCGTGGCGAGGCGGGGATTCATCCATGACTCGGGGTCGGCAAAGAGGGGTGTGATGACTAGGGGGGGGATATCATGGCGGGGGCCATTACATTTCCTCAGATTTCATGGCGCCTCTTCTTGTTTCATTGCGCCCCTGGCCCTCCCGCTGGGCCGCACACGTGCCGCCGGTCATGATGTGCACCCCCCCTCTTGGACACCCCCCTCTTGGCCGCTCCCGAGTAGAAGATCGACTGCAGTGGACGCCCGTGCCAGGAAACACCCCGCTTGCCTCCAGGGGGGCCCTGGGTTTCTTGGGTTTCGGATGTGTTTGCTGTGGAGGGCGTGACGTCCCCACACCAGACAGCAGTGGTCGTCCTGGGGTCTCGGGGTCGGGCTTCTTGACGTGCTGGGGTCTCGGGGTTGGGCTTCTTGTGGAAGGTTTCTTTTGGACTGGCCTCCACTGCACAGGATCATTTGCCCCACAGTTGTCTTGTCGGCGAATCTACGAGCAGGAAGCACGTGCGGAGTGCTCGTAGACCTGCTCGACATGTGCGAGCGCGCTTTCCCCGCAGCTTTTTTTTGCCGGCGCACAACTCGACCTTGGGGGCAATGCAAGCATGTGTTCGATCTCCTGCTCCAGTTGGTACGCCAGGCCCCAGTGGGGGATCTGCCCCTCAACGCCCGACGGGCACGGCCCATACCCCCACTGCGGGCGGGCAGCTCGGCCAGGGGGGCCCAGGCCACGCGCCCACGGGCACAGGGGCTGCCGTGAGGAACAATCCTGGAAGCCTCGCGCGGGGCGCGATATAGAGGAGGAGGAGGAGGAGGAGGAGGAGGAGGAGGAGGAGGAGGAGGAGGAGGAGGAGGAGGAGGAGGAGGAAGAGGAGGAGGAGGAGGAGGAGGAGGAGGAGGAGGAGGAGGAGGGGGAGGGGGGGGAGGATGAGGATGAGGAGGAGTAGGAGGAGGAGGAAGGAGGATGAGGCCCGCGGAGGATGGGTGAGGACGATCGAGCCGGCGGAGAGGGGAGGGGTGTCGGGGAGTAACAGAGGAGACCCACGCCAAGACACACCCTGCTTGCCTCCAGGGTGCCCTGGTTTTTTGTTTGTTTGATTTCGATGGGTTTGCCCTGGAATGCGTGACGTTCCCACTTCAATAATCAATGGACGTACTGGGGTCTCAGGGTTGGGTTTCTTGTGGAAGGTTTCTTGTGGACTGGCCTTCGCTGTAGTTGAGTTTTCGAGTCCACACGTCAGCTCCGTGAGATATGGGTCGAGGTTCGCGCGGCGATGCTCTGGCGTCAGTCCGACGTAGATCCGAGGTCATTCCGACGCAATCCGACGTGAACCCGATGCAAATCCGACGTGGATCCGACGCAAGTCGGGTCTTCCGTTGCCGCGCGTGGCCTCCAGGATTTTCTGCATCAGGGCCTTCGGGCGATGCTCCCTGGCTCCCCGAAGCCGGCCAGATGACATGGACACACCTCCCCAGACATGCGACGTCCTGATTTTTTCAGTACGGCATCCCTGGAAGTCCCGACCCTTTCCCCGGGGCCGGTTTTTCACCCCGCGTCGTTTTTTCACGGTCCCGGGGCCCGGCGAGGGCCTCCTGAGGCCGAACACGGCGAACAAATCCTCGTCCCTGCCCTGCTTTTCTTCGGCGCCCGCGCGTCGGGCTCTGGCCCTCCTCCCGAGGCGCGGGCGGCGCCCCGGCCAGCGATCCCGCCGGTGGGGCCCTCGGGCTCGCGCGGGCGGCGCTGCTGGTCTCGACGTCCGCCGGCCTGGCGGCGGCGCTCTACGTGCT
This sequence comes from Prorocentrum cordatum, assembly GCA_963575745.1. Taxonomy (NCBI): domain Eukaryota; class Dinophyceae; order Prorocentrales; family Prorocentraceae; genus Prorocentrum; species Prorocentrum cordatum. The sequence goes on from CAUYUJ010019643.1 coordinate 25,063, forward strand.
CCGGCGGCGGCGGCTCGGCGATCTCTCCCCCGCCAGACCGCGGGCCGGACGAAAGGGGGGGATGGGGAGAGAGGGGGGTATAAAACGACGCGAAGATCGGGACAACATCGGATCGGGATAACTCGAAATCTCTGAGAATCGGCGGGTTTGGAGGATGTATTGGGCGCCGCGGCCGCTCCAGAGCGTTCCGGAACGCTCTGAGAGCGCTCCGGAACGCTCTGGAGCGATTTACCCCGATCCTAGCCCTGTTTTAGGGTACGAAATTTGCTGCATGCAGCTGGTTGCGGCCTCACCGGGGAGCCCATGCCTCGATACATGGCCGCCTCCGGCGCCGGGAAAAGCAGCTGCGTGAGCTGATTCTCAAACCCCCCCTTTGCTATCCCTCCCTTTCGCCCGACCCGAAGATTGCGGGGGCCCCCAAGCGGAGCGGGGTGGGGACCACACCGTGCGCATGCCTGCGCCGCGCGCTTGCTTTCGTGCGCGCGCCGCGGGCGTGCGCAGACGTCCGACGGCGTGCTTTTTCTCCCCATCCGCGGCCGCAGGCCTCTCTCCCGACTGCCTCCCCCGGGGATGGCTTCCGTCCCGGAGTCGCACTTGGGTGGCCCAGTGTCCCTCGGGGGCCCCCAAGCGGGGTGGGGACCACACCGTGTGGTGAGTCCGTGGGGATTCGGGGTCACGGCACGGTTTTGGGACTCGGGTCCCTCTCCGAGGACGTCTCGGGCAACAGGGGCCTCCAGGGTCCCAAGACCGTGCGGAGACGGACCGTGCGGTGAGGTCTCTTTCGGTTCCGAGGTCACCGCACGGTCTGTCACCACACGGTGTTGGGATCCCCACAGAACCTCCACCAGCGCGTCACCGGCGAAGGGTGCCGATGCTTCTACCCTTCGCGCCCGCTTTCCCCTTTGTGGGCCTCCTGGGAGGCCCTCGCGGCCACCGCTGGATTCGCCTCGAAGTCCTGGTCAGAACGCTCCCGGAGAGGTCCCAGGAGCAGCGGCATCGGTACCTTTTGGTTTCTCCCAGAGCATGTCCACATCCACAGCTGCTGCGGAGGCGTGCCCAGGGATCTCGAGGAGTGGTGGACATGGATACCTGCCCGCCCGCGCGGGCGGGGCCGATTTTCACATCCACCGCTCCTCGCGTGCCCGGAACACGTTCTGTAGCAAATCATGGGAGCCTAGAATACCCTCTTCATTCTGCCTTTAGCGGCTTTAGCGTCGATTAGTGTCGGTTAGCGTCTGGAGTCGATGAGATGGCGCCGATTTAGCGTCCGTTAGCGCGTCGATTAGCGTCGATTTGCAAGAGCCGACCCGATGGTACGGGAGGTTCCCCTGAGTTGCCACCGAAGACACGGGCCCGCGACAGTGGCTATAATTATGGATGTGTCTTCGTGGCGCAGGCGATGCCGCCGGCTATGAGTACGGCTCCGTGGACATCCAGTCGATGACGGACGCGGCCGCCAAGGCCGTGGGCGCGCGGAAGTGTCTGAGGAGGAAACTTTATACCGATGCCGCTGCCCATGCCTTTTCGCCACGGCTGGCTTTGCCCCGAAGTCCTGGCCAGAGCGCACCCTTGGATAGGTCATGGGCGTACGTACAGTGGAGACCCATGCCAAGAAACACCGTGCTTGCCTCCAGAGTGCCCTGGGTTTCTTGGGTTTCGATGGTTTTGCTGTGGATTGCGTGACGTTACGTTCCCACGCCAAAAACCGATGGAAGTCCTGGGGTCTGGGTTAGGTTTCTTGTGGGAGGTTTCTTGTGAACTGGCCTCCAATGTATGGGTACCCGTGCCCCCTAGAAAAAAAGAGGAGACGACAGGGGGTTCGAGGTCAGAGGTTTTTTCGGACGCTCTCGTCCTCGTTGGTGTTTCAGCCTCGGGCTGCCTTCCATCACCTGCGCCTCGCCGAGAGCGCGCAGGGAGGGTGCCCCGATCGTTCTGGACGGCCGCCCAAGACACGACTTGTGGCCCGACGCGGGGAGCACTCGGACCGGGCGGCATGGGCGGGGGTGGGGAAGACGGTGGGCACGACAGCTGCCGCACCGCAGCATGTGTCTGCCCCACCGCCGAGCACATGCCTCGAATCAAACAGTGGCGAAGCGTCCTGGCTCGCCCATCGCCCATTTGGCCAACCTGTGGACTGCACGACATGTTCTTAATTAGAACATTTCTGTCTGAGACTGTTTTGTTTTGACACATCGGATGTATGTTCTGCAATTCGTGGTAGGCCTCTTGGAATGCTGGGACGATCGGTCCCTGTTCAACTCGAAGCACGGCAGCTCCTGGAGCCTGCAAGCTTGGGCGCATGCTGCTGGTTCGCTAGCTTCCCTTGGTCCCCCCCTCTCGTCCGACCCCTTAACTAGGTGTTCGATCATGGACCCTCTGTGGAAGGCAGCCGTTCAGCTTGCACGCCGAAGGCCACTGACAAGACCGCCGGAGGTCGCCAGACACCGCCGAAGACGGCCCAGGAACGATGGGTCCATTGTCGCCGAAGCAAGGCTTGGCATCGCTCGGACGTGTGCTTTTTTTCTTCCGGCGAGAAGCATCCTTGATCATTCGGCGAAGAGCATCGAGGAGCATCCTCGATCATCGAGGACCATCGAGGACCATTGAGGAGCGTCCTTGATCATTCGGCGAAGAAACCCCGTACGAAACCGAAAACAGCACAGGGACTGGACGTCCGAGCGATCGCGAGAAGGGGCCCGTGGTCGTATAGTTTGTGCGGGGCGCCCCCCGAAGAGGCCCTCCACGGCGTGGAACAGGGCGGCAAGCCGGGGGCGCGCAGGGGCCCCAGGGCGCCGGCTCAGGAGCACGCCGGGCCCTCCCCGTCTTTCTTGTGCTGCTCCTGGGATGACCGTGGGGGCTTCTAAGTGGATAGGGGGGGTACAAGTGGATGCCAAGGTGGGTTACAAGTGCCCTAAGAAGCTCAGGAGGGGTCGATAACTCGGCTAAGTGGGCGGAGCCCACCTAGCCCAGATCGTTAACCCCCCTAGGCTACTTAGGGCACTTGTAACCCACTCATAATCCAGATTGGGCCAGATATAACCCACCTTGGCATCCACTTGTAACCCCCCTATCCACTTAGGACCCCCCACGGTCATCCCAGTCCGCAGTCTGATTCATTCGATTGGACGTAAGCGTGACCTTTCGCCGGAGTGACCTTTGGTGCGGGCCCATCGGGGCCCCCCGGTCGCCGAGCGCGATGCGATAGTTAGTAGCGTCTTTCGCGATTGGATCTGGCCCCACCGGGGCCCCCCAATGGCCGCGCACCAGAGGTCACTCTTACCCAGGGTCAATCTTGCGTGTAGCCGATTCATTGGCTTGCGCCGCACCGCCGACCCCTTGGGGCGGCAGCAAGGGTAAAAGACGGAGTTCGGGGAGCGCGCGCGATCGCTGGGGAATCTTGGGGTTTCGGCCTGCCATGTAGGGGATTCGGTTTGATGTTTTTCGTGGTCTTTGTGGGTGTCCTGGGGGTTTCGCGGGGCCTGTCCCAGGCCTCCTTTTTCACCTCATGGATAATATCCAGGGGGTGCGTCTGGCAAGAAGCTCGAGAGTGGACCCAGCTGTGTCGACGAGGAGCTCCCAGAAGGCCCAGTGTGGGCGGAGAGCGCCCGAAAGCTAGGAGGCTCATGCCTCGAGCCTCGATCCACCCCGTGTTCCTTCCTTTGCGAAGGGGTGGCACCGGCAAAGGAGGTCGATCCTCATCCCGGACCCTCGGCGGTGGTCCCAGGCACCGAAAACGGTTCCTGGAGGCTGAATTCGAGGAGATGCCTCGGGTGGTCGAAAGACCGCGAAAATTTGTGAGACATCGGCGGCGACGACGAAATCTATGTTTTGGGGTTTCCTCTTCCTCCTCTACCTCCTCCTCGTCCTTCTCCTCTTCTTCTCCTTCTCGATCGAGGCAGATGCCCGCGGCAGATCCGGCCGCCGTGCCATGGAGTTTTTTTTTAACAGTTTTTGTTTTGTTGTTTTGTTTGATAGGTTTCGCTATCCGGGGGCTGTTGCTGGGCCCCGGGACTTTCAAACGGGACGGGGCGAAGTGCTCGAATTCTCCATTCGGGTTTCCGTTCTTACCCTCCTCTTGGGGCCGTCCTGGGGGTCTCCCTGGTGGCCTCGGGGGCCATATTGGGGCCCGTGTGTGCCGTCTGGGAGCCCTCCTGGGGGCATGCGGGGGCTTCTGGGTAGATTTTGTTTTTTGCGGGGGGTGCTGTGGGGCTCGCGAAAGCTCAAAAAACTACTGTGTTAAACTTGGACGTTTCCCTTCGGGAAGGGGCCGAGGTTTGGTTTTGCCAGGCCTCTTGGGGCGCGTCCCGGTGGCGTGTTCGAGCGTTTAGGGGGCTTCAGGGGTCAGTTGGAGGCAATGGCGGGCGTCTGGGACTATTTGGGCCGACCAGGAGGCTTTTTAAGAACCCTCTTGGCCCGTGTTGGGGCCCTCTTGGGACCGTCCTGTGGCTCTCCAAGGCCGTTGCTATGGTTTCTGGGGCCTTCCTGGGGCGCCTGGAGGCCGCCTTGGAACCCTCTTGAAGCCTCTGGGGCTGAAAGGGGTCGATCTTGGAGGCTTCTTGGGCCGTTGAAGGCCTCGTGGAAGCCCAAGAGGCGAATGTGCAGAAAGTGCATGTTTTGCTTATGGAGGCCTTCGTGGAGCGCCTCGTAGTAGCTTTTCCAAATGTCTGGGGGGCTTACGGGGAATCGTCTGCAGGCAAGCTGGGGCGGTTTGGACCGAATCGTCCCCCGCGTGGGCCGTCCAGAAAGCCTTTGGGGACCCTCTTGGCCCGTGGTGGGGCTCGCGTGGGGCCGTCCTGCCCGTTGCTGCGGTTTCTGAGGCTTTCGTGGTGCGCCCGGAAGCCGTCGTGGAGCCTTTTTGAGAGCCTCTTGGGGTGTCTGGGGTCGAACTTGGAGGTGAACTGGGCCGTTGTAGGCCTCGTGGAAGCCCAAAAGGCGAATGTGCAGAAAGTGTATGTTCCCCCCCCCCCCCCCGGAGGGAATGGGACGATTTTTGCTTGTGGCGGCCCTCTTGGAGCGCCTCGCGGACGCGTGTTCAAACGTCTTGGGGGCTTATGGGGCTGTCTGGAGGCAATCTTGGGCGGTTTGGACCGAATCGTCCCATGCGTGGGCCGTTTGGGACCCTGCTGACCCGTTTTGGAGCCCTCTTGGGACCGTCCTGCGGCTCTCCCGGGCCGTTGCTATGGTTTCTGGGGCCCTTGTGGATCGCTTGGAAGCCGTCGTGGAGCCTTTTTGGGGCCTCTTGGGCTGCGGAGGGTCGATATTGGGGGCTTTTTGTGCCGTCTTGGGCCGATTGGAAGCCAAAAGGCAAACGTGCTGAAAATTTGCGGTTCCCCTCGGGGATGATGCGATTTTTGCTTTGAGAGGGCCTTCGTGGGGCGCTTCGTAGCATTTTTTCAAGAGTCTTGGGGATTGATGGGGCCGCTTGGAGGTAATCTTTAGCGTGTTGGAACGATCTCGTGTCGACCCGTAGCTCTCTTGGACCGTTCCGGGGCGCTTTTGAACCTTTTTTGCGCGTTTTGGGGCTCCAAGTGTGCGGCCGACACGTTTGCCCCAGACCGCCACCCCCTCCAAAACGGCCGGACCGGGCCCCCGGGGGAGGGGTTTGGGGAGGGGGAAGCATCTCACACGCCGTGGCCCCAAGGGGTCGGCGGATTCGGCGGCCAGCCCAGGGGGCCAGGGGGGAGTGAGTCGGGGCGGGCCTTCTCGGAAGGCTCGGAAGTCCTCCGCTGAAGTCACAACAAGAACCTCTCAGGAGGCCAGAGGGTTTCTGAGAAACCCCGCCGTGGAGAAGGCCTTCCTTCTTCTCGCTTCCCCCCTCGATTCGGGGGCAACGATAGGGGGGGGATAGGCATAAGGGGGGAATGCATCGACCCCCAATCGCCCATTGATCGCCGATAGGGACCCGATAGCTCCACCCTGCCCAGGAAGGTGCGGATTCATTGTCGGGGGCGTATCGCCGATCAGTCGACGATGTATCGCCGATTCCAGGTCGATGCATCCCCCCTATGCCTATCTCACCCTATCGTTGCCCCTCATCTCTCGCCGCCGACGAGTGCTCTTTTGATGCAGGCGGGATAACGATTCTGAGCGTTGCTCGGGAGAGGGGGCGCCACGCAGCATGCACCTTGGGCTCCAGGCTGGTACGTGGGCGTCGTCGTCTCCACAGTCTTTTCTGGCGGGGGGACAACAATTGGTTTCATCGCTCCCTGAGATACACTGAAGGATAACAAGTGGACGTCCGCGCGAATTTCTTGAATCTGCGCTTGAGCCCAGGCCTTGTGGTGCACGCGAGCGTTGTTAAACGCAGAAGTGTCGCGGCGAGCAAGCGAAGTGTGGCGCGCGCATGGGCTGTGGTGAGCACGTTTTTTGTGGCGCGCGCGGGCACTGGTCAATACGTGCCTTGTGATATGCGCAGGGGTGGAGGTGTCGCGCGCTGCTGTAACAGCTGTGGGGTGCACGGGTGTTGTGGTGCACGCGGGCGCTGAAGTGCACGCAGGCCTTGTGGTGTACACAACCGCTGTGGCGCACGCAGTTATTGCCGCACCAGCCGCCGCGGTGCATCCAGGCATGGCGGTGCGCACATGCAGTGCGGTGGGCAGTGGCAGAGTTGTGCGCGCAGGCCCCGTGGTGCACACAGGCGCTGTGGTGTACAACATGTGGTGCACGTAGGCGCGCTGCTGTGCTCATGACAGCAGACCTGCCCTTGTTTCTGTTGCGGCGCAGTCGCGACATTTGTTGATGCATCTCGCTGTCGGGTATCAAACAGAACCGCTTTGGGGGGCCCTTGTTACCTGCGCGGGAGAGGGCCGCTGCGCCTGTGATCACGCGAAGATGCAGCGCCCCCTCAGCGGCGTCGGGTTGCATCTAGGCGTTCGTCATGTTTCTTGGTTGGGCGTGCCCGCCGTGCCCGCGATGCTGTGCTATGCTGTGCTAGCTCAGACAGCGTTGCGTGCTTCACGAAAGTAAACTATGGTTTTCCCCGGCGCTACACCATGTGAGTAGCTTTCTGCCCCCTCCCTAGGGGGATGTATTTGTTTGCGCAGCTTGCGGGAAACGTCAGGACGATCGGGGTTGGAAACTATCCAGCTGCCTCTGGCAATTCCGCCGCCGAGCCAGCACAGCATTATGGGCGGTCTTTTTTTCGCGAAGGCAGGGGGGCTTGCTGGGGGCCTCTTGGGGCAGCAGGCTCGGATTCGTAGTTCGTGGTCCCACTCTTGGGCGTTGCTTGGGGTTCTGGGCGCCTCCTGGGCCGTCTTGGAGCCCACTTGGGCCGTCTTGGAACTCTCTTGGGGGCCTCTTGAGCCGCCTCTGGGGGGGGGTCTTGGGGGGCCGTCTTAGAGCGTCCGAAACTCGGGAGTGAGACGCCAAATGCATGTAAGAAATGTATGGGAATCAATGGTTTTGGCCTTTCGTGGCCCTCTTGGGGGCCTCTGTTGGCCCTCTTGTGGCCTCTTTTTGCCGTCTTTGGTGGAAGGCTGGAATTGTCGGTTCTTGTTCAAACTGCTGGGGCCGTCTTGGGGCTCTCGTGGGCATTTTTGAGCGACTCTTGGGTGGTCTTGGAGCTCTTTTGGACCGTCTCCGTGCCCTTGTGGGGGCCTCTTCGGCCGTCTTGGGCCAGTCCTTCTGGCCTCTGGGGTCGTCTTGAGACGTCGGAAGTTCGAACAGGCGAGAACCCGAAGCACGTTGAGCAGCCTACGGGACATCAATGTTTGTTGCATCTCGAGGCCCCCTTGGGACTGCTCACGACCTATCGGGTATCCATGCTCGTTGCTTCTCGAGGCCCTGTGCTGTTGGGGCTCTCTTGGGTGGGACGCCTCGACGGTCTCGCGGGTCGCTGTGACGCCACCTTGAGGCCAGCATGGCCAGTCTTGGAACGTGAGCGGGCCGTCCTGGAGGCACTGGGGCCTCGGGCGCGCGCGCTCCTGGTCGTAAGTCGGGCACGTCCCTCTGCAGGGGGATTATCCAAGCATAGTCAACAGCATAGTCAGGGAACGATTTTTCCGAACCCTCCTGCGTTGGGTTTTCGTTTTGAATAGAGCACTGCTCGCGCGTCTCCTTCCTACCCCCTCCCGTCCCTCTCTTCCCCCTGCCTTTTACCTCGCTCGTCGCTGCGTGCCAGCTGGGGGGCTGCGTTCTGTGAAACTGTCGCCACTTTCGAGGCCTGCTGGGGGGCCCAGCACAGTGGGTACGCACGGCAGACTCAAATGGGACCTCGCCATCCCTGGGGGGGGCTGCGGTCTGTGAAACCGTCGCCATTTTCGAGGCCTGCTGGGGGGCCCAGCGCAGTGGGTACTCACGGCAGACTCAAATGGGACCTCGCCATCCTTGGGGGGCTGCGATCTGTGAAATTGTCGCCACTTTCGAGGGCTGCTGGGGGGCCCAGCACAGTGGGTACCCACGGCAGACTCAAATGGGACCTCGCCATCCCTGGGGGGCTGCGTTCTGTGAAATTGTCGCCACTTTCGAGGCCTGCTGAGGGGCCCAGCACAGTGGGTACTCACCGCAGGATCAAATGGGACCTCGCCATCCCTGGGGGGCTGCGATCTGTGAAATTGTCGCCACTTTCGAGGCCTGCTGGGGGGCCCAGCACAGTGGGTACTCACGGCAGACTCAAATGGGACCTCGCCATCTTTGGGGGGCTGCGTTCTGTGAAATTGTCGCCACTTTCGAGGGCTGCTGGGGGGCCCAGCACAGTGGGTACCCACGGCAGACTCAAATGGGACCTCGCCATCCCTGGGGGGCTGCGATCTGTGAAACTGTCGCCACTTTCGAGGCCTGCTGGGGGGCCCAGCACAGTGGGTACCCACGGCGGACTCAAATTAGACCTCGCCATCCCTGGGGGGCTGCGATCTGTGAAACTGTCGCCACTTTCGAGGGCTGCTGAGGGGCCCAGCGCAGCGGGTACTCACCGCAGACTCAAATGGGACCTCGCCATCCCTGGGGGGCTGCGATCTGTGAAACTGTCGCCACTTTCGAGGGCTGCTGAGGGGCCCCGCACAGTGGGTACCCACCGCAGACTCAAATGGGACCTCGCCATCCCTGGGGGGCTGCGATCTGTGAAATTGTCGCCACTTTCGAGGCCTGCTGAGGGGCCCAGCACAGTGGGTACTCACGGCAAACTCAAATGGGACCTCGCCATCTTTGGGGGGCTGCGTTCTGTGAAACTGTCGCCACTTTCGAGGCCTGCTGAGGGGCCCAGCACAGTGGGTACTCACGGCAGACTGAGATGGGTCCTCGCCATCCCTGGGGGGCTGCGATCTGTGACACTGTCGCCATTTTCGAGGCCTGCTTGGGGGCCCAGCACAGTGGGTACTCACGGCAGACTCAAATGGGACCTCGCCATCCTTGGGGGGCTGCGTTCTGTGAAACTGTCGCCACTTTCGAGGCCTGCTGGGGGGCCCAGCACAGTGGGTACCACCGCGGACTCAAATTGGACCTCGCCATCCCTGGGGGGCTGCGATCTGTGAAACTGTCGCCACTTTCGAGGGCCTGCTGAGGGGCCCAGCACAGTGGGTACTCACCGCAGACTCAAATGGGACCTCGCCATCCCTGGGGGGCTGCGATCTGTGAAACTGTCGCCACTTTCGAGGGCTGCTGATGGGGCCCAGCACAGTCGGTACTCACCGCAGGCTCAAATGGGACCTCGCCATCCTTGGGGGGCTGCGATCTGTGAAACTTGCCACTTTCGAGGCCTGCTGAGGGGCCCAGCACAGTGGGTACTCACGGCAGACTGAGATGGGTCCTCGCCATCCCTGGGGGGCTGCGTTCTTCGAAACTGTCGCCATTTTCGAGGCCTGCTGAGGGGCCCAGCACAGTGGGTACTCACCGCGGACTCAAATTGGACCTCGCCATCCCTGGGGGGCTTCGATCTGTGAAAATGTTGCCACTTTCGAGGGCCGCTGAGGGGCCCAGCTCAGTGGGTACTCACCGCGGACTCAAATTGGACCTCGCCGTCCCTGGGGGGCTGCGATCTGTGAAATTGTCGCCACTTTCGAGGCCTGCTGGGGGGCCCAGCACAGTGGGTACTCACGGCAGACTCAAATTGGACCTCGCCATCCCTGGGGGGCTGCGATCTGTGAAACTGTCGCCACTTTCGAGGGCTGCTGAGGGGCCCAGCACAGTGACGCCACACGCAGATTCAAATCGGACCTCGCCATCGCTGGGGGGCTGCGTTCTGTGAAACTGTCGCCACTTCCGAGGCCTGCTGAGGGGCCCAGAACAGTGACGCCTCCCAAGTAGCTTACACATCAAGTTGATTGTCCATACAAGTTTCGGCCAACTCCTCGTTTCCATTGATACAAATGGGTTGGGTACGTCACAGGGTAATTCCGAGTAGCCTTGAGCATGTGTTCGACATGTTTTGGCTGTTTTTGATTTTTCGCCCAAGATCCCCCTGTGGGGGGGACATGTCTGACCTATCCCTGACCGCCTCCCGAGAGGGTGGGGGTCGGGAAGAGGAGTGTCCGGAAGGGAAAAGCACAGACATGCACAATCCGTCGTCGGCTCCCAGGAAAAGGTGGGAACACAGGGGTAGTTGAGGGGAAGACGAAAGCCCAGAACATGCTGGAAAGTACGGGGAGTCCTAGGAGTTGTGTCTATTGGGCTGGCCTCCGGCCAGTGCCGCCGATCCGGGGGGGGTGAGAGCGAGATGATGATGGGGATCCTGGGGACGCCTTGGAGGCTTCTGGAGCCGTCTCGGGGGCATATCTTGGGCGGCTTGGAGCGATGTTTCGGCGAGTCGGGGCCCTCTTGGACCGTCTAGGGGGCCTCTTCGGAGTTGTGTCTATTTCTTGGTTTGTCCTTGGGCCCCTTCGGTGTGGTGTGCGCCGCGGGGCGCCTCCCCGAGAGGGTGGGGGCCCCTGTGAAAACGACAGAGGGCACAGCGCCTGGCCTTCCCGCGCGCCCCGCCGTGCCGCGGGGGGGGGGGGGGGGCGACGGCTGTGGCCCGCCCCAGAGGAGGAGCGAGGAGGAGCGAGGAGCGAGGAGGAGGGAGGAGGAGGAGGAGGAGGAGGAGGGGAGGAGGAGGAGGAGGAGGAGGAGGAGGAGGAGAGGAGGAGCGAGGAGGAGCGAGGATGAGGAGGAGGAGGAGCGAGGAGCGAGGAGGAGGAGGAGGAGGAGGAGGAGGAGGAGGAGGAGCGAGGAGCGAGGAGCGAGGAGCGAGGAGGAGCGAGGAGGAGCGAGGAGGAGCGAGGAGGAGCGGGGAGCGAGGAGCGGGGAGCGAGGAGCGAGGAGCGAGGAGGAGGGCGGCCAGGGCGAGGGTGGGGGTGCGCTTTCCGTGCGACGTCTCGATGATTCCCACGCGGGGGGCCCGGCAGTCCCGACCCGTTCCCCCCGGGCGGGCCTTCCATCGCGAGCAGTGCTTTGACGGCCCTGGAGCCCAGCAAGGGCCCCCCGAGGGTGAACATGATTCTAAACAGGTGCTGCCGAAACGGAGGACAAGGATGGGTAACCTTCCCAAGAGTATCTTTGCATCCTTGCCTCTTTGGTCCATCTGTGGTCCATCCTCGGCTACTTTCGATGGCCCGCCACGGTCGAACAAGTTTCAATCCCGGCTTCCGAGGAGCTTGCATCCTGTCGCGCATCTTTTTACCAGCCTGGAACCTATCCCTATCCCTATGTGGGGCATCGCCTCATCACGAAGGCGATCTTAGATATTCCATTTGTTTCTGAGGGTGCATCCCTAAGATTGTCATCGCCTTTCGGCGAGGGATAAGTTCGAGGCCGGTTAAGCTTGCATCCTTGTCGCGCATTTTTACATCCTTAAAATTGCTGCCGCGCGATTCCGCTACTTCGCTCGGACGGCAGGGGGGGGGAGGGCAGGGAGAGAAAGAGAGAGAGAGAGAGCTTGCTGCTTCGCATGAATCTGACGCCAAGGAATGGAGGATGGAGTGGATCCGTCAGTGGATCAGTCCTGTGTACTGCCGAAGAAGTTATGATGCTTCTTTTTGGCAGTGGGTTAGAGCCCCGAATCATCCGGGGTAACTCGGGAAAGGGCTAACTCGGGTTCGTTTTCGGGAGTCCGAACCCGAGTTATCCCGGACCCGAGTTACCCCGGATATTTCGGGCGTCCAGAGCCCCGAATCATCAGGGGTAACTCGGGTCAGGGATAACTCGGGTTCGTTTCTCGGGAATCCAAACCCGAGTTCCCCCGGGCCCGAGTTACCCCGGATCACTCGGGCGCCCAAGAAGAAGTTATGATGCTTATTTTCGGCAGTGGGCCAGCTTATGGTGCCAACCCGTGCCCACCCCGTCCCGTATCCAGGGGCTTCGCATCCCCCCTATGATGGTGGGATGGGGGCACGGTCGGCCGTCCCCTGCGCCGCACGTGCCCCCCCCCCCCCCCACCCATCCTGCTCCGCCTCCTTGCAAGCTCTGAGGGTCCTCCTCCTCCTCCTCCTCCTCCTCCTCCTCCTCATCATCATCATCATCATCAGCTTGAACACTGGTGTGCCCAGGAGGCCAGCAAAGGCAGGGGTCTGGCAGCAACGGCGAGAGCATCATGGGCTTGCTGCGTCGGAGAGATAGAGGCTCTTGCGCTGTAACAAAAAGACGAGGGCGCCCGACGCACACCAGCCGCGCTGCAGGCGCGGCGGCGGCTTCCGCCGTGCTGCTTCTTTTCGCGACGCGAGCGCACCGGGTCCGCCCCCGCGCCCAGGAGTACTCCAGTTTTAAGTCGGGCCTGTCCCCCCACAGGGGGATTTTCGACGAAACAAAAGAGTTACCCCAAAAGTAGTCCAAAAATAATCTAAAACTTGTCTGGGATTATTGTTTGACCTTTTCGGAATATTTTTGGGGTATTTTTTTCGTCGACAATCCCCCTGTAGGGGGACAGGCCCGACTTACCTCCAGGCATGCTCGCCCGCGCCATTTTCGGCATCACGTTTACCCGTATGGGCATGATCAACGTTCTTCCCTCACGGGCAGCCGAACAATCGGCATCGACTCCTCGCTGCCAATGCGCCCATTTGACCAAAGCGGCGCTTCCATGTTCTCGTCCGATCGGGTTCCGTCGTGTCAGTTTGGCGACGCGAGCGCGCTGGGTCCGCCCCCGCGCCCAGGATCGGGGGTGGACAGAACCCCCAACAGTGACACGTCGATTAGTGAATTGTCCGTTTTCGGTTTTCGAGAGGGCGCCGTGGCCGTTACTTTCCAGGCTTGCGCCCGCCAGGTTTGGGCCTCAGGTCGTTTTCACTAAACCACGTTTTGCTAAAGGGGGGTCCGCCCCCGCGCCCAGGAGTACTCCAGCCTCATCCCGGACGCGCTGCAGGACCTCGAGGAGAGCGGGGGCACCCTGGCCGCGGACGCCATGGCGCCCGCCGCGGAGGTCGACAGGAGGGGTCAGGCCCCGGCCAGCCGCCTCCTCGTTTGGGGCATTTTTCAGAGCCCCGAATCATCAGGGGTAGCTCGGGTCAGGGCCAACTCGGGTTCGTTTTTCGGGATTCCGAACCCGATTTACCCCGGACCCGAGTTACCCCGGGTAGTTCGGGCGTCCAGAGCCCCAAATCATCAGGGGTAACTCAGGTCAGGGCTAACTCGGGTTCGTTTTTGCGGGGATCCAAACCCGAGATACCCCGGACCCGAGTTACCCCGGATAACTCGGGCGCCCAAATTTTGTCTTCAGGCTCCGGCAAGGTTGCTTGCATGGAGGGGAAGGGGGGGGTAGCGAGGCCCTGAAGGAACGCTGGACTTCGTGCAAGTCGACGTTCGCGTTCATTTGCACGCCGCTTCGGCCCAGCACTGTCTCATGAAGGGGAGGGGTCAAAACCCCATGCAAGCTCACTTGCTCGAGCTCGATGAGGAACGTGCTCTTTCTGCCAGATGGTGTCGGAGCAGATGGGGCGACAGAAGGAGCAGCAGCAGAAGGAGCAGGAGGAGCAGGACGAGGAGCAAGACGAGGAGCACGACGTCGTATAAACACCCCAAAATATATTTTGCGAGTTTTCAAGCTAACATTCGAGAACGCTCTCTTCTCGTTAGCTGGGCGCTGATTTGCGTGTTGCACCTCATCGCCAATGCATCGCCTATGCGGCTCGATGTGGCGCCCGATTTTCTGCACGCCCATGGCGCCGATGCTCGCCGGCGTCGCCGATGCGTCGGCGATGCATCGGCGAAGCATTGCCGATGTGGCGCAAAGTCAGAGCCCCCCAAATCATCAGGGGTAACTCGTGTCTGGGCTAACTCGGGTTCGGTTCTCGGGACTCCGAGCCCGAGTTACCCCAGACCCGAGTTACCCCAGATAATTCGGGCGCCCAACGATGCTCCAACTGTTTTGGACGCCTCTACTGTTTTGGACGGGGTTCCAGCGAAAAGACGCCGAGTCTGCGCGTTTCGCCAGACTGCCAGACTGCCTCGGGTGCAGCATCGGGCGAGCAGCGTCGACGACGGGACCAAGGAGGCGGAGCGAAGGGATGCAGTGTAGCGAGGCAGTGTGATTTTTTTTTGAGTCCCCACAGCACCTTGCCTCTTCCAAACTGGAGGAAGCAGGAGGAGGAGGAGGAGGAGGAGGAGGAGGGGATTGAGGAGGAGGAGGAAGAGGAGGAGGAGGAGGAGGAGGATGCGGAGAAGGGGGAGGAGGAGGAGGAGGAGGAAGGAGGGAGGAGGAGGAGGAGAGGAGGAAGGGGGGAGGAGGATGCGGAGAAGGGGGAGGAGGAGGAGGAGGAGGAGGAGGAGGAGGAGGGGGAGAACGAGGAGGAGGAGGAGGAGAGTGATGAGGATGATGATGATGATGATGATGATGATGATGAGATGATGATGATGATGATGATGATGATGATGATGATGACGATGAGACGATGATGACGATGATGACGATGATGATGATGATGATGATGATGATGATGATGATGATGATGATGATGATGATGATGATGATGATCTGATGATGATGATGAGATGATGTGATGATGATGATGATGCTGATGCTGATGCTGCTGATGCTGATGCTGATGCTGCTGATGCTGATGCTGATGATGCTGCTGCTGCTGCTGATGAGGATGAGGATGAGGATGAGGATGATGATGAGGATGATGCTGATAATGATGTTGATGAGCAGCGCTGCTGCTGATGATGATGATGATGATTGATGCTGATGCTGATGATGATGATGCTGATTATGTTATGCGGCTGATGCTGATGATGATGGATGCTGCTGATGCTGATGCTGATGATGATGATGATGATGATGATGATGATGATGATGATGATGGTGATGGTGAGGGTGATGGTGATGATAATGGTGATGGTGATGCTGCTGCTGATGATGATGATGAATATGATGATGATGATGATGATGAGATGAGATGAGGATGAGGATGAGGATGAGGATGAGGATGAGGATGAGGATGAGGATGAGGATGAGGATGAGGATGATGAGGTGAGGAGGAGGAGGAGGAGGGAGGAGGAGGAGGAGGAGGAAGTGACTTCGAGGATCGATGTTCGATCCGAACACATGCCACTGCGCCCTACTCCGAGCGCCAGGCCGGGGGCAGGGAACGGACACAGAGCGCGGCTCCCGAGGCTGTGGGTTGCTCTCCATGCCCCCCTGCGCGGCCCCTTCTATGGGCTTGTGGCGTCTGCAGGTGCACGGCTGGGACGTCGATCCTTTAATGAGGGATCGAGGATGGACAGAATCCCCACCCTGACACGTCGAAGAGTGGATTGTCCGTTTTCGGTTCTCGAGCGGGCGCCGCGGCCATCCTTTGCCAGGCCTGCGCAGGCCAGATTTGGCCCGAGGTCGTGTTTAGTAAACCACGTTTTGCTATAGGGGTATCTGTCCATCCCCAATAGGAGGGGTTGGATGGGACCTTTCAGGAGGTGGGTCGAGGAGTGCGGTTCCAGAGGCTTCAGGAGGTGGACCCCAAGTAGGTGTTTCAAGAATGTGGTCGAATGGGAGGTGGAGCAAGGAGGTGGATGAAGAAGGTGGACGGTCTTCCTGAGGCCCCGGCAGGGGTCGCACATGCGCAAAGGGCAGCCGTATCGGCGCGGGCCCTCGCACCCCCTCCCCCCACCACCTGGCGCCTGCTTCATGCAGGTGGAGTGTTCCCATTGGACGCACTGTTTCAAACAGTCGCATTAAACAGAGGTCTGGAGCCAGACATCCCACCACTCCCCCCTTTCCGCCCACTGTCGAAACGCCGAATAAGAAACGTTCACAACAAAATGCTCCAAGCCTCCCGAATGTGGCCAGAGTAGATGGCGTCGGGGGATTGCGCCGCATCGCCGATACATCGCCGATGCGGCGCGTTCTGGAGTCCGATGTTGTCCGTCGCGACGTCGCTGGTACATTGGCGATGCATCGGCGATGCGGTGCGATCCTCCGCCCCACTACGTTCCCCTCATCCTCAATTGTTTGTGACGTCGGCCCCCGCAGAACCCGACCCCTTCCCTAAGGCAGGTTTGTTCATCTTGAGTAGTTCTTGATTGTCTTGAGGTGGGGACGCGGCCTGCAGAGGCAGAAGGCAGGGTAACAGCTTCTGTTGCGTTTTTTTGCGGTTGCGTCGCCTTGGGAGGGTCTTCGAATTCTCGCAGCCGATTATGGGCGCTGGGGCGGCAACAACAACGACGCGGGGTGGACAGCCCACCCCAGAGAAACGTTCGAGTGCTGCAGGGGCCATGCACTGAAAACGGAGGTCTGCGCCTTTCTTCTCCTCCTCCTCCTCCTCCTCCTCCTCCTCCTCCTCCCCGTTTCCCTCCTCATCCTGCCACCAACGACGAGGAGGAGGAGGAGGAGGACGAGCAGGATGAAAAGGAAAACGAGGAGGAGGAAGAAGCGGAAGAGAAGGAAAAGGAGGAGGAGGAGCAGGAGGAGGAGGCGGAGGAGGAGGAGGAGAAGGAGGAGGAGGAGGAGGAGGAGGAGGAGGAGGAGCGAGGAGGAGCGAGGAGGAGCGAGGAGGACCCCCCCCGGGCGATGGCACTCGCGGAGGTGAACGAGGAGGAGGCGCCGGAGGAGGAGGAGGAGGAGGAGGAGGAGGAGAGGAGGAGGAGAGGAGGAGGAGGGGGAGGAGGAGGAGGAGGGGAGGCGGGAGGAGGAGGAGGGGGGGGAGGAGAGGAGGAGAGAAACCCGAGGAGGAGAGGCGGAGGAGGAGCAGGAGGAGGAGGAGGAGGGGAGGAGGAGGACCCCCCCCCCGGGGCGGTGGCACTCGCGGAGGCCCTCGCGGCGGTAGGGGCGCCGCCGTTCCGCCGCTTCCTGCGGGACCGGGGCCTGGGCGACCTCACCCGCCGGACGACCACCTGCCTGCAGCTGAACATCGGCCTGTACTGCAACCAGGCTCGAAGAAGAACGAACGCCATACAGTCGGGGCCCCGAAGAAGGAACCCTTTTGGTTGGGGAGGGGCTCCGTGTTCCTCGAGTGTTTCACAGCTTGCCTTGGGTTTTCCTTAGGTTTTCGAAGGGACATCGAAGTTCAACTTTGGAGAAAAGGGGCCTCGTTCCTCATTTAGGGTTCCTTAGGTCAACGCCCCTTCTGTAGGCATAAACTGTGGGCACTCCGCGCGGACTTCTTGAATTCGCGCTGGTCCCCCCCGGCGGCGCATCCGGCGCCGCCCCTGGCGCGCTCCGCGGGGAGCACCAACAGTTTATGCTTATGGTGTTTCTCTTCTGCTACAGGCGTGCACGCACTGCCACGTGGAGTCCTCGCCGCTGAGGTCAGCATCGTTTCTCTCACCCATCCCCATCCGATGCCAGGCCGCATCTCAGCCCCACCATCCCGCCACCCCAGTTGGGGGGACATGTCCCTCGAGACCCGAAGGGGAAAAACCGTATCCCCATCTGGGGGGTAAATCGGCCAGTGCGGCCCAGGCCACGCCAGTGGGGATTGGGATTGGTTAAACGTGCTCATGAGGGACGAGATGGCGTCGTTCGAGGTGGTGGACCGCTGCCTTCATCTCATCTGGGAGGCCACCACCTTTCTTGAACCCGTGCGCGAGGCCAGACGCAGGGAGCCCCATGCGTCGGTCTGCGTCGTGTCGACGCGTCGGCGACTCCAGCGCAGGCGTTCAGGGCTGAAGGCCCAGAATCGGCCGACCTTCAAACGCTCCACGCCATCGGGAAGCCGCCATTGTTCGAGGCTGAGCGATCCACGCGGTGTCCGCGACAACGCCGACGTCGTCACGACACGAACCTGCCGTCTCCCCCAGGGACGGCCCCACAGGGCGCATGGATGGGGCTCGGTGCCCTCTGGGCAGGTCCGACGGGTTGCAGGAGTCACCCGGATGGCTCTCACAAGGCACCCAGGAGATCCTCGAAACACATAGATAGATCACAGGGGGGGGGGAATGAACAGGAGGAGGAGGAGGAGGAGAAGGAGGAGGAGGAGGAGGAGGAGGAGGAGGAGGAGGAGTTGGAGGAGGAGGAGGAGGAGATCCTCGAAACAGTCTAGTTGCCTTTGAATATCCTCCGCTTCCAACTGCGCCAGTCGTAGACGTGGCACCTTCGAGCGGGGCCAGGACGAGGATCTCCGGAGGTCTCTGGGAGCTTTCAGGCACGCTCTGGGAGGGCCGCGGCGGCTCTGAGTCATCCTCCAGAGCCGCCAGATCTCAGAGACATTCGATTAAGAGGAGGGAAAGGAGGAGGAGGGGGAGGAGGAGGAGGAGAGAAATGCTGCTGCTGCTGATGATGATGATGATGATGATGATGATGATGATGATGATGATGTTGCTGAGGATGGTGGTGGTGGGTTGTGGTGGTGATGATGCTGATGATGATTATTATTATGATGCTGCTGGTAGTGATGATGCTGATGCTGCTGATGCTGCTGATGATGGTGATGATGGTGATGTTGGTGATGCTGATGCTGATGATGATGATGAATATGAAGTTGAAGATGATGATGCTGATGATGGTGATGATGATGGTGCTGACGATGATGATGCTGATGCTGCTGCTGATGATGCTGATGCTTATGCTGATGCTGATGCTGCTGATGATGATGATGATGATGATGAGGATGATGATGATGAGGATGATGATGAGGATGATGGAGATAAATATGAAGATGCTGATGCTGATGATGATGATGATGATGATGATGATGATGATGATGATGATGATGCTGATGCTGATGATGATGATGATGATGATGATGATGATGATGATGGTGATGATAGCGCTGGATATACTGAATGATGCTGATGCTGATGCTGATGATGCTGGTGATGATGCTGATATGATTGAATTTGCTGATTGACTGATGCTGCTGCTGCTGCTGATGCTGCTGCTTGCTGTATGAAAAGGATGATTGATGATGATGAAGATGATGATGATGGGGTGATGGTGATGTCCATAGGTCCATGGTCATATGATGTCATGGTCCAATGGTCCTGGTCTGGAGTCATTGCATGGTGATGGTGATGGTTTGGTGATGGTGATGGTGATTGTGATGGTATTGGTGTTGCATGGTGGATATCGGTCTAGGGAGGAGGAGGATGTGGAGGAGGAGGAGGAAGGAGGAGGGAAAAAGGAGGAAAAGGAGGAGGAGAGGAGAGGAGGGGAGGAGCAGGAGCAGGAGCATGAGGCGGAGGGAGCAGGAGGAGCAGGAGCAGGAGGAGGAGGAGGAGGAGGAGGAGGAGGTGGAGGAGGAGGAAGAGAGGAAGAAGGGAGGAGGGAAAGAAGGAGGAGGAGGACGAGGACGAGGAGGAGGAGGAGAAGGAGGAGGAGGAGGAGGCTCTTGTCCTGGGGGAGCTGGCGTGCGCCATGTCGCGGAGGGAGGGCCCGCGGGGCATCGAAGGGGGAGACCCGCACAGGTGGGCCCCGGGGGTGCCCTCTTTAGGCGGGGGAGGCTCGAAGCCCTGGGGGGCGTGGCCGCAACGGGCGGCCGCCCGGGGGAGGCACGCTCGGACCCCGCGGCTCTGCACGCTCGGCGCCGGCCGCCTCCGGCCCCACCGGGGCGAGAGGCCTGCAGGCGCCCCCCGCCCGCGCGCGGCCCGGCCCCCAGACGCCCCGCGAGGGACGGGCCCCCCCCCTTTCGTTCGGCCCCCGCCCCCCCCCGTGGCGTAAACATATAACATAGGGGATTGAGAAGTGGCATGAACAGAAAAACTCAGAGGTCCGCGCGGACTTCTCGGATCGGCGCTGGACCCCCCTCCCTGGCGCGCGGAGCGCGCCAGGGGCGGCGCCGGAGGCGCCGCCGGGGAGGCCCCAGCGCCGATCCGAGAAATCCGCGCGGACGTCCGAGTTTTTGCTCTCCTAAGAAACGAGACGCCATCAGTCAGGAGGGGGGACACAGACACACAGACACAATGAATCGTCGACTCCCAGGAAGATGTGAAGATGGGGGAACATGTGGGAAGTGGGGGGGAAGACAGCAACCCCGAAAAGATCGGAACATGTGGGGAATCCTGATATTTGTGTGTGCGTGTGTGTGGTGTGTGTGGTGTGTGTGTGTGTGTGTGGTGTGTGTGTGTGTGTGTGTGTGTGTGTGTGTGTGTGTGCGTGCGTGCGTGCGTGCGTGCGTGCGTGCGTGCGTGCCTGCGTGCGTGCGTGCGTGCGTGCGTGCGTGTGTGTGTGTGTGGTTGTGTGTGGTTGTGAGTGCGTGCGTGCGTGCGTGCGTGCGTGCGTGCGTGTGTGTGTGTGTGTGTGTGTGTGTTTGTCCTTGGGCCCCTTCAGTCAGCATTCAGGAGGGGAAAACCATACACAGACACAATCAATCGCCGATTCCCCAGAAGGGATGGGAAAATGTGGGAGTTGGGCGGGAAGACCACAACTCAGAAAATAGGGGAAGATATGGGGAATCTGTTTATCTGTGTGTATTTCTCTGTGTGTCCCTGGGCCCCTTTCGGTCGGCACGACGCGCCGAGCCCCGCGCGGACCTCGCGGGTCGGCGCTTTGGCGGCGCGCGCACGGCCTGCCTGAGCTCCGCGCGGGCCTCGCGGCGCGGCGCCGCGTGGCCCCCCTTTTGGCGGCGCCTCGGGCGCCGGCGCGCGCTCCGCGCGCCATATTCGGGAGCCTTGAGCCTCCTCCTCCTCTCCGCCTCCTCCTCCTCCTCCTCCCCTCCTCCTCCTCCCCCTCTCATCCTCCTCCTCTCCTCCTCCTCCTCCTCCCCTCCCCTCCTCCTCATCCGCCTCCTCCTCCTCCTCCGCCTCCTCCTCCCCCTCCTCGTTTGCACGGCGCCAACATCGCAGAGTGGACTTCGCCTGGAAAAGGACAGGGTGGGCCCAGAGTGTCCCGGAGAATGTCTTTCCGGTCGGGGCTCAGGAGACGGGAATCAATGCAAACGGGGGTCAGCCAAGGCGCCAGATCCTGCAGGATCCTGCGAAGACCCCCTCTGGCTGACCCGGGTTAGCGAGCCGCTCGTGGCCGCGAGGCGGCCGCGCATATTGGCTGACCAGGGTTTGCGAAGATCTGCGTTGCAGTTTTTTTTCCTGCATTGCAGTTTTTGGTTTCCTGCTGACCCGGGTCTGGATTGACCCGGGTCAGAAGATCCCCGAGATATGGGAAGGGGGGGCCCAGCGCGGATCCAAGAAACCCGCGCGGACCTTCAAGTCGGGCCTGTCCCCCTACAGGGGGATGTTCGACGGAAAATAAGAACTACCCCCAAAGTATCAGAACAATAAGCCAAAAATAGTCCGGGGACTATTTTTTAAGTATTTTTGGACCTTTTTGGGGCATTTTGGGTTTTTTTGGTTTTTCGCTGAAAATCCCCACGTGGGGGGACACGCCCGACATAAGCCCAGCGCGGATCTAAGAAACCCGCGCGGACCTCCATGTTCCAGGAGGAGAGAACACACACACACAGACACAATGAATCATGGATTCCGAGAAAGAGCAGGAAGATACGAGAAGTGGGGGGGAAGACGGCAGCCCAGAGAATATGGGAAGCTCTTGGGAAAATCCTGTGTTCGTGTCTATTTCTTTGTGTGTCCCAGGGCCCCTTCAGTGCTGTCTCCCTGCGACAGCCAGCCGGAGCACGCGTGCACCCCGCGCGCTGCGCTGGGTCCTCGCCGCCTGCACGTGCAGCGTGCCCACGCCTGGGCGGCGAAGGCCTGCCAGCTTCCCTCGACCAGCAGCTCCGAAGCGCGCGCACGGTAGGGTTCAGTCGGGCCCGTCCTCTACAGCCGGGGGCGGACAGAACCCCCAACAGTGACACGTCGATTAGCGAATTGTCCGTTTTCGGCTCTCGAGAGGGCGCCGTGGCCGTTATTTTCCAGGCTTGCGCCCGCCAGGTTTGGGCCTCAGGTCGTTTTCACTAAACCACGTTTTACTAAATGGGGGTCTGTCCATCCCCGATACAGGAGGAATGTGCAAACACGGAGCCTGTCCCTCTACGGTAGGGTTCAGTCGGGCCTGTCCCTCTACAGGAGGCCCGTCCCTCCACAGGAGGAAACAAACAGTCTGGGGACGATTCCTCGAATATTTTCGCTCGGCCATGTTTGATCATTCTTTGTCTGTGTTTATGTTTCGTCCAAAGTCCGCCTGTAGCCTCACCGAACGATAGTGGCCTCCCCTCGTCAGCACCTCTCCGGAAGTGACCACGCTGGACATCACCGGCGGCGCCCCGGAGATGAACAGGGGCTTCCGCCGCCTGGTGGAGGGAGCGGCCCGGCTGCGAGAGGGTGGCAGGCAGCTGCGCATCATCGACAGGTGCAACCTGACCGTGCTCCTGGAGCCCGGGCAGGAGGACCTGCTGGAGTTCCTGGCGAGCCACCAGGTTCTAGGCCTCGCAGATGGGGACCGAGCAGATGGGGTCGGAGGATCGCGCCGCATCGCCGATGCCTCGCGGTGCTGCTCGACGCGGAGCCCGTGACGTTCCACGCCGACGTCGCCGATGCCTCGTGGGCGCCGCCGATGCCTCGCCGGTGCATCGCCGGTGCATCGCCGATGCATCGCTGACGCACCGGCGGTGCTGCGCGAGGCTCCGAGCCCAGCTGCTCGGACCCCACCTGCGGGAGGCCTCTGCAGGTGCAGATCATCCAGAGTGGCGGAAGCGCGGCACGGGCACCCGGCCTCGGGAGCGTCCGCGCGGGGGTTGCTCTCGGGTCGGCGCGGCCCCCCCCCCCTCGCTCCCCCTGGCCTGAAGTCGGGCATGTCCCTCTACAGGAGAAAGACATCAAGCATGGTCAAGGATAGTCTGGGGACGACTTGTCGATTTGTTTTCTGAGAGTACTGTTTGGGCGTTGTCAGTTGTTCGTTCAAGATTCGCCTGCAGGGGGGCACTCCCGACCTAACCCTGACCCCTACAGTCGGGGCGCGCTCCCTCACTGTCTTACAGCCTGCCTGAGGTGTTCCTTAGGCTTTCGATGGGAATCAAAGTTCGACTTATGGAAAAATGGGGCCCGTTCCTTATTTGGGGTTCCTTAGGTCAACGCCTCGACTCTATCCCCGCGCGCGGAGCGCGGCGGGGGCGGCGCAGGAGGCGTCGCCAGGGGAGGGCGGTCGGGGAGGCCGGCGCCGGCCCGAGGAGGCCGACTCGGGCAGTGGCGAGGCGTCCTGGCGCGCCGATGGGCCCGCCAAGGGATGTTCCAAGAACCTAAGTGGTCTGCCCGAAGGAACGTTCTAAGAACCTAATGTTCCAAGGAATGTTCTAATAATGTTCTAAGGAATGTTCTAAGGAATGTTCTAGTGGCCCGCCTAGGAATGTTCTAAGGAATGTTCTAAGAACCTATTGTTCTCAGATCATGTCTGGCTGGGACTGTCTTGTTGTATCACATCTGGTTCATTATCAAACCGTGAGCATGTGGGGAGGTTCTGAGGTTATGTCGTGGTATAGGCCTGCAGGAATGCCAGGAGGGTCGGTCCCTGCTCAACCGACCGGGCCCCCGACGGTTCATCATGTCTGTGCAGGTTTTCGCTCTTCTGTCATCGCATCGCTGCCCTCCTACGACGCGACGCAGACGGATCGCCAGCGTGGGCGCAAGGTCTTCGATCGCAGCATGAAGGCGCTGCAGATGCTGAATGCCCGCGGCTATGGTCAAGGGGGTGCCGAGAGCGAGACTGGGCTCTTGCTGGACCTTGTCTTTAATCCGCCTGGCCCCTTCTTGCCGCCAAAGCAGGATCTGCTGGAGGCTAAGTACCGCGTAGAGTTGCAGAAGGAGCACGGGATTCAGTTCAACCGGCTTATCACAATTGCCAATATTCCAGTTAAGCGGTTTTTCGATTTCTTACGGAAGAAAGGCACCTTGGAGGGCTACATGGACCTGTTGGTGCGGAATTTCAATCCGGAGACAGTGCCGCACGTGATGTGCCTTGAAACGGTCAACGTGAGATGGGACGGCAGGATATACGACTGCGACTTCAACCAGCAGCTCGAACTCGAACTCAGGCGGGGTGGCCTGACAGTGTTCGATGTGGACAGCTTGAGCGATCCATCCCGGGGCGACGCCAACCAGCCGTCCCTCTCCCGTGATCCCTCGTGGGCCCGTCCTCGGCCCAATCGGGGCTGAAGGGGCACGCTTGCAAGCCTTTCAGGCAACCCTCTTCGGCAGGGATTGGACTGGGGCAGGACCTTGCCAGGAGGTAAGCTGGGCGTGCCCCTCTACAGGAGGAATCATCAAAGAGTCTAGTGAAAAAGATAGTCTGGGGACGATGTTTGATTACCTTTGACTATTTTTGAGCAGTGTTTGATTATCTGTTCGTCCCAAATCCGCGTGTAGGAGGACATGCCCGACCTAAGCCAGAAGGCACGGGTGTCCTGAGGCAAACGGGTTAGGCCCGGGGGCCCGCCGCAGGATCAGCCTTCCACTTGCATCCAGCTCTTGCAGGCCCCGGGGCCCTTGGGAGGTCCCGAGGGGGCCCGAGGACGGCGCAAACACCTTGCAGGGCCCTCTCTTCGCCAGGGCCCGCTCCCATGGCGCCACGCATCGAGCCAGGACTGCCCTCTCTGCCGCCGCAGCGAGGGCTTTGCCGTGACGTCGGCCCCGGAGCTCTCGACTCTCGACCCCTGCCCCGGGGCTGGCTTCCATCCTGAGCAGTTGTTGGCGGTCCTGTGGCCGTGAAACGGCCCCCCAGAGGCCGAGCATATATATCTAAACAGTCGTCGTCGCGGTGTCCGGTGCGTCACCCGGACTTGCGCGAGGACTGGGGAGGATCGGTGCTGGTGGACAGTTGGCGTCCCCCGGCCATTGCTGCAGAAGGCCGCCGTCAGGACGGACGCGCACTGCTTCGGCTGCACCGCGGCGCAGGGCTCCAGCTGACAGGGCGCGCTGCGGTAGCCATCCTGAGCTGCCGCAGTTCCACTCCCATCCTCCTCCGCCTCCTCCTCCTCCTCCTCCGCCTCCTCCTCCCCCGCCGCCTCCTCCCCCTCCTCCCCCTCCGCCTCCTCCTCCTCCTCCTCCTCCTCCTCCTCCTCCCCCTCCTCATACTCCTCCTCCTCCTCCTCGTTCTCCTCCTTCTCCCACTCCTCCTCCCTCAAAGTCGTTCCCCTGGCATCTCCTGTAGCACGTTGAGGCCTGATTATTTCGAGTCTAGCCCCGCCGCTTCGGCGACGAGAGCCCCCCCCCCGCGGATGGGCGGCAGGAGAACAATCCGCAGTCTCCAGTCCTCCTCATCTGGGCCACGTCCTGCCCCATTGTTCCATTTTCTGCTCCTGCTCGTCCTCTGGCGCCCCTCTTTTCTTTCTGTTCTCACCAACCGCCATCTGGGCCAGCCTCGCCATCCTCGTCTGCCGCCTGTCCTCCTCATCGCGCTCCTCCTCATGCCGCTCCTTCTCCTCCCCATCATCCCGCTCCTCCTCCTGCTCCTCCTCCTCCTGCTTTTCCTCCTCATCCTCCTCCTACTTCAATCCTCCTTCTCCTCCTACTTAAAACCTCCTCCTCCTCCTCAGTATCCTCCTCCTCCTACTACTACTACTCCAATCCTCCTCCTCCTCTCCTTCTCCTCTCCTCCTCCTCCTCCTCTTCTGCTGCTTCCTCCTCCTCTCCGCCTCCTCTTCTCCTCCTCCTCCTCCTACTCCAATCCTCCCCTCCTCCTCCTCCTCCTCCTACTCCCTACTTACCCTCCAAACCTCCAAACCTCCTCCTCCTCCGCCTCCTCCTCCTCCTCCTCCTCCTCCTCCTCCTCCTCCACTCCTCCTTATCCTCCTCCTCCTCCTCCTCTTCCTCCTCCTCCTCCCGCTCCTCATCCTCATCCCGCTCCTCCCTGCTCCCCCTTACGTGGCTGCTGCCCGCGACCACCGGCCGCGCCCTTTGTGACGCGCCCGGGCGGGCCACTGCCGGCGTTTTTCGCTGGCTGCGGCGCGCTCGGCGCTGAGTTGGGGCGCGCAGGGTGCCGCTGGCCATGCGCAGAAGCCGCCCGCGTTCATGACATCCTCGAGGCCAGATTTCACGCACGTCCTCGGAGAAGAGACGCCGCCATAAGCATAAGCTTTTGGCGCTCCGCGCTGCGCCCTCCGGGGGGGAGGGTCCACCGTAGATCCAAATTTGTATATGTTTGTGCCGCTTTTCTTCTTTACCAGCCTCGAACCTATCCCTATCCCTAAGATTGACACGCCAAAAGGCGATGACAATCTTAGGGATGCGCCCTCCAAAAATAAGGGAATCTCCAATATTGGCATCGTGATGAGGAGATGTCCAGCATAGGGATAGGGAAATGCTCCAGGCCGGTAACTTCTGCATCCACCGCCTAAGACAAGAACGCCCCAGGACCCCATGAGGGCAGCGGAGGAGGCCCGCGGTGCCCAAGTGTGTCCGTGCCCACTGCTTTGGGGGTCCTGCAGCATCGATTCCCGCGGCGCTGGACGTGCGCAGATTCTGGCCTCGAGGCAGCGCAGGGGGGGATGCGGCTCTCGGGGGTGTGCATCGGCAGAGCGGGAACGCTTCGGGCTCGCCAGATTTCGTAATCAAGGGAGGGGGGTCTCATCTCGGGGGGGGTCTCTTCCAGGCTATCTTGGAGGGCCTGGGGGGGTCTGGGGACGATGTTTCGGAGGGTTCTCCCACGGGGGGGGTCTGAAATGGCTCGTCCTGGAGGGTCCAGACCCCCTCCCTTTTATGACGAAATCTGGAGCTCGCGGGCCGAGATGTTGAGCTCGCCGTGCGTCGGCTGTCGGCGGGGCGGTTTTCTCCAGCCTCGGGGTGCTCTCAAAGCAGCCGTGCCTCGCCGAGGGGCTCTCCGAGGAGGCCACGGAATCGTCCTGAGGGGCCGCCGGAGAGCCGACGGTGTGACCCTGCTCCTCCTCCTCCTCCTCCTCCCCCTCCTCCTCCTCCTCCTCCTCCTCCTCCTCCTCCTCCTCTCCTCCTCCTCCTCCTCCTCCTCCTCCCCCTCCCCCTCCTCCTCCTCCTCCTCCTCCTCCTCCTCCTCCTCCTCCTCCTCCTCCTCCTCCTCCTCCCTCCCTCCCTCCCTCCCTCCTCCCTCCCTTCCCTCCTCCCTCCCTCCCTCCCTCCCTCCCTCCTCCCTCCCCTCCCTCCCTCCCTCCCCTCCCTCCCTCCTCCCTCCTCCTCTTCCCTCTCCTCCTCCTTCCCCTCCCTCCTCCTCCTCCTCCTCCTCCTCCTCCTCCTCCTCCTCCTCCTCCTCCTCCTCCTCCTCCTCCTCCTCCTCCTCCTCCTCCTCCTCCTCCTCATCCTCCCCCTCCTCTTCCTCCCCCTCCTCCTCCTCCTCCTCCTCCCTCCCTCCTCCTCCTCCTCCTCCTCCTCCTCCTCGTCCTCCTCCTCCTCCTCCTCCTCCTCCTCCTCCTCCTCCTCCTCCTTCCTCCTCCTCCTCCTCCTCCTCCCCCTCCTCCCCTCCTCCTCCTCCTCCTCCTCCTCCTCCTCCTCCTCCTCCTCCCTCCTCCTCCTCCTCCTCCTCCTCATCATCATCATCATCATCATCATCATCATCATCATCATCATCATCATCATCATCATCATCATCATCTCTGACAGGGTCATGACAGCCCACCCCGCCCAGGAATTTGCGGTTTCGGTGCTGATGGCACATTGCCGATCTGTCGACGACTTCTTGTCGACGATGCAGGCTCGGTGTCTCTCTCCCTGACTGAGCCGGTCTCCCCCGATCGTTATCCATCGCGCGTTGGCCTCGATGGCCACGAATGAACAAAAGTCTGCCGCCGTTTTTTTGTTGCTCGGGGACTTCAGGGAGCGAGGGCGAGGAGGAGAAGGAAGAGGAGGTCCGCAGGTCGGTGGTTTCGGATCGTTTCCTCAATTGTCATTGTTTTCTTCCCCACTCTGCTCTGTCTCCACACCGCAAGTTTACCTTAGAGTCCTCGCTCGCATCGCTGTTAACGATGATCGTACGCGTTACGATGCTATTTGTTGCCTCGCTCATCGTGGTGAGACGTGATGAAACATAATGGCAGCGTTTTCGCAACATACAGAAAGGCTCGGAGGAGGAGGAGGCTCGGAGGAGGAGGAGGAAGAGATCGGAGCGGCAGGACGATGATACGGAGGAGTAGGACCATTGTAAACCCAAGAGGCATCAGCGATGTTGGAATAAACCCTCCTTCCAAGCTCCCTTTCCATAGGCCCCTACAACGGTTTATTTTTACTGAGGTAACTGCCTCGTTGGAAGACAACTGTTTGAAGACCCTGAAGCATGCCAAAACTTTGCTCTCGGGATTCCAACGCCACGGATCAACCTAATTGTTGCGTCTTGACGATCGTGGATCGTGCCAGAACGCCATTCTTGAGACTTGAACACCGCGAAGCAGTATGACTTGTGCACCCTCGTAAGCCTGAGTCCTTTCCGAACATCAGTTCTGGTACGTTGATCACGGGAATCCGTGAAACTCTTGCAGTTTTCAACAACGAATGTGCGCGGCGCTTAGGCGAGAGTCACATTTTGAAAACGACCAGCCCTCCATCTGTGAAATGTTTATCAATTTTGAAGCCTCAGGGTCATACATGGTGAGGAAGTCTCAGGCAAAACGCCCGGCCCGCCCTAAAAATTGGCCTCGGGGTGCGACAGGGAGAAGTTATGTATAAGGAGAAAGAATTGAGGAGGAGGAGGAGGAGGAGGAGGAGGAGGAGGAGGAGGAGGAGGAGGAGGAGGAGGAGGAGCAGGAGAAGTGCTTCGACATATGCGCCGCCCGCCATTGAGCATCAGACGCGGACAAGACCTGTTCGCGCCTCCGGCTGCGTCGAGGATGACGGGGGGGAGGCACTCGGAGGATGCCGGCTTCCGCCGACGTTCCTGGGGCTCGGGCGGGTGATCATGGAGGGTGGCCTCAACGGAGGGGGGTGAAGAAAAGGATTCTCAAGGGGCCCTTTCGGGCTCAGTTTGGATCCAGCAGGGGCCCTTAAGGGGCTCTACAGGGCCCCCAGGCAGGTCACCCCCACTCGCCGCCCGCCCGAGCGGCTTGCCTCCTCGCCGCTCCGCCACGCCGGGTGGGCGCCCCCTCCGCGCAGGCTTCATGGCGGGCCCGCCGCTTGGCCACCCGTGCTCGGCCCGCAGGGCTTCTCTCCGGGAGGGGAAGCACCCGCAGGTGCAAAAAGAGTCGTCCATCCCCAGGAACATGTGGCTTGGCATCGCTCGGACGTGTGTATTTTTCCTTCGGCGAGGACCATCGAGGAGCATCCTTGATCATTTGGCCAGAAAACCACGCACGAAGCCGAAAAAAACACAGGGAATGGACGTCCGAGCGATGGCAAGGTGGAAGCATGATCGACCCGCGCACCCGGAAGGGAATTTAGAAACGCGGGGCGTGGCTACGCTTTCTTGTCAAGACACGTGAAGGGGCGACAGGCAACTTCGGTGTTGAAGGTATCGATCGTGATGTACCGTGCTAAGGGTTGTGCTGTGCTGTGCCTTGTGGAAATGAGATGTGCCATGCCGCGATGATTTCCGATGTGCTCTATCGTGTTGTGGAACAAGTCGCCTTCGGCATCCGAATCCTGACCGAACTGATTTGGATCTTAAGCTCGAGCTGCCTGAGCGCATAGCTGGCCCAGAGCTGGTTGCAGTCGAATCGTGTGGGGCGCTCAATCAGCTCGGGCTCGAGATCCGAGTCCGTTCCGAAGCGGGACGAGGCGACATTGGGCGCAGGGCGCATGGACGCGCCACGCAATGTGCCAGAGGGGTAACTATCGGGTTGACCCAAAAGGGGGTACAGCGACAAGGGGGTGGTGAAATAGAATTTGGTGCAATAGGTTTGTGCGGTTGCAACACATGGGGGGCGGTCGATACATTCTGGGGCGCAAGTGTATCCCTGGATTTTCGTGTGCAGCACACGACTTGCAACACAATGCAATACCATTCTCCGGCGCAATACGTCTGCAATCCAGTTTCCCCACATCTATTGCACCCCCCCCCTTCAGTTGGGCCCCCTTATTGGGCCACCCAGAACTAGGGGATGCGCCAGGGCTTTGCGGGCCCCGGAAACGGCAGGGCCGTTTTCTCACCGTTTCCGAAAAAGTGCCCCTTGAATATGGAAACGGCAAAAACGGCGACCAGAAATGGCAACAAAAACGGCTCCAGGATGGGAACCGGAGCGGGAACCCGCAAAAGAACGGCGACGGAACCGGCGCAAAAGCGGCGTCGGAACCGGCAACCAAACGGCAAAACGGAACCGGTAAAAAACGGCCCTGTCGTTTCCAGGGCCCACGAAGCGCCAGGGGACGCGTCAGGGGACGTGGCAGTCAGCGCGCCACGGGACGGGCAGGGAGAGCGCCGAGGCGGGCAAGCCGGCGAGAACGCGACAGAGCACGAGCCCGGATACCTTTCCCGGGAAGTACGGGAAGTGGGGGGGAGAATGAACATCCAGAAAAGAGAGACACTGCGGGCGTCCTGGGATATATCCGCGTACACTTTATGTACTCCAGATTTCGTAATAAAAGGGAGGGGATCTGGACCCTCCAAGACAAGCCATTTCAGACCCCCCCCCCCGTGGGAGAACCCCCCGAAACATCGTCCCCAGAGATCCCAGGCCCTCCAAGAGAGCCTGGAAGAGACCCCCCCGCCGAAATGAGACCCCCCTCCCTTTATTACGAAATCTGGAGTACCCAGACATCTGGGAAAGTATGGGGGATCCTGGGATCTGACTGCATCTGTTCGTAGCTCTCCCGAGGCAGGGGGCCTGCCTGGCCAGGCGCGACCCCTGGCGCGGGGCGCGGACGGCGGAGCGGCGCCGGCGCTGGGATGCTGCAAGAGGGGGAGGCTGCGCCCGGGTTGTGGGTTGGCGCTCGGCGCCGTGGGAGCCTGGGCGGCCCGACCCTGTCCTCGTCGAGTCGGAAGGACTTCGGCGTCGGGCGTGCGAGTTCTTTGTGACATCAATGGGTTCTAGCCTCGGGAGCGCGAGCGCATCGGGCTTTGGGAGCGCGAGCGCGACGTGATTTGGCAGGGCGTGTGGCCTCGGGAGCGCGGATGCGTTGTAATTCACGAGGGGTGGTGGCCTCGGAGCGCGAAGCTGTTGTGGCTTCCGCAGGTGCTGGGCTTCGAAGAAGGAATAACGACGTCGGCCGGCTCCGGGGCCGCTGTCGGCGATTCCGAGGGGTGTGGCGTGCACAGGGTGTGGTCCGCAGCCGGCACCCGGAGGACACCCCGAGGGGCGGGCGGGGGCCTCGACAGAGTCCATCGCGGCGCCCCCAAGATGGAAGAAGAAGAAGAAGAACCACATAGACAGAGACTTTGGGCGCTCCGCGTGGATTTCTCGGATGCACGCTGGGCCTCCCTGGCGGCGCCTCCGGCACTGCCCCTGGCGCGCTCCGCGCCCCAGGGAGGGGGGGGTCCAGCGCAGATCCAAGAATCCGCGCGAAGGGCCGACAGTTCATGTCTATGCTGTTTTTCTTCTTCCATCTTTGGGTGGATGCCTAGATGTTGACGGCTCCACCAACATCGGCGGTGTGCCTCCACCGAGGACAGATGGTCCTGGTGTCGCTGGTGATGGTAATGCTCGGGCTTTCCGGGTGGCCGCAGGATTTCCACCAGCACCAACATCCAGGATCATCTTTCCCTGGTGTAGGCCCGTGTGTTGGTGTTGGTGTTCACTTCCAGGCCCCCAAATTTTGGCGGCACGTCTCCGTCCTCATGGAGCCTCCTTGGGGCGCCGCGGAGGACTCTGTCGAGGTCCCCGCCCGCCCCTCGGGGTGGCCCCAGGAACCCGGCTGCAAGCCACACCCTGTGCAAACCACACCCCTCGGAATCGCCGACAGTGGCCCCGGAACCGGCCGATGTCGAACGATTCTGGGCTATCGGGAAGCCGCAGTCAACGCGGTGCTACAATCTTCAGGAGGGAAAGAAAAACACAGAAACAAACGAACCGTCGACTCTCAGGAAAACATACGAAAACATGGGAAGTGGGGGGGAAGGCGAAAACCCAGAAACTGTTCAAAAAGATAGGAATCTTGTAAAACCAGCACGCAGGTCGTCAGAGCACGACAGTCCGCCGTGCGCGCCAAACCGCCCGGGGAGCCGATCTCTCCGGGATGCACTCGTGCGCGGCAAATCATCTTCTTGAAGGCACCGTGAAAAGTGCACCCTTGGCTACCAGCCCGTTCACTAACGCCCCGTTTCCTGGGGCTTGGCGGCAGCGGCCCCCCCCAGAGGCCAACATTCGGAGGAGGGCCAGTTGAGACCGCGGAGGCCCTCCCGCCGAAGCCCGAAGCCCGATGCAAGTCAGCCTTATGTCGGGCCTGTCCTCCAGGCAGAAAAAATACCCCAGAAATGGTCCCCTGATTGTTTTTGGACTATGTTTCGATTACTTTGGGGGTATGTTTTTAATTGTTCGTCGAAATCCCCCTGTAGGGGGACAGGCCCGACTTAATCCCATTCTGTCTCATCCGAGTCTCGAGGAACCATGGCACAGGCACAAGCTTTCGGAGTTCCGGGTGGACTTCTTGCGTCGGCGCTGCAGCCGCCCTGGCGGTGCCTCCCGCGCCGCCTGTAGGGGGACAGGCCCGACATAAAGTCGGCCCCCGGCCCCCCCCCCTCGGGGTCCATCTCGGCCCGGCCTGCCCGGCGCCCCTGGCCGTGGCCGCGGGGGGGCTCCCTCGGGGGCCCGAGTGGAGCAGGAAGAGCACGCCAGGGAGGCCCGCCGCCGCCTCGACGAGCGCCAGGAGCGGACATCAAGTCGGGCGCGGCCCTCTGCAGAGGGATCTGGACGCCCGAGATGGGTACGGAAAGAATGGGTGCAGTGCCGAACAGCAGTTCCTGTTCATTTTGAACAGGATTCGCTGTCCACGCCGCCGCGGCCCGTGTCCATTCGAGACAGAAGGCCGCCTGCCCAACAGCGGCCGCTGTCTTGGCATCGCTCGGACGCGCGCATTTTTCCTTCGACGAGGACCATCGAGGAGCATCCTTGATCATTTGGCGAAAAAAACACGCACGAAACCAACAAAAACACAAGAAATGGACGTCCGAGCGATGGCCAGCTGTTGGTTTTGGACAACATTTGTTGTTGGGCATTGTACCCATTTTTTCCGTACCCACTTGGGCGTCCCAAAAGGAATATCCAACAATAGTCAAGAAGAGAACCAGGGGACGACGTCTCGACCCGTTCTGACTGCTCTGGGGCATCTTTTGGCTCGTCTGCAGTTCTCTTCGAAGATCCGCCTGCAGGAGGACCTGCCCGACCTAAAAATCGAACACATCAATGCGCCACCTGCCTGCGCCGATGAACAATCAGCGGCACGAGCATGAGGTCGGGCCTGTCCCCCTACAGGGGGATCTCGGGCGAAAAATGAGGGATACCCCAAACATGCACCGAACATGATCAAACATAGTGTATGACAAGTTGCCCCCAGACTACTATTTTGGAATATCCCTCCTGTAACGGGACAGTCAGGAGGGACAAACAATACAGACAAAATGAATCGCCGATTCCCACGAAAAATATGGGAAGATATGGGAAGTGGGGGGTTTAGAAACCCAGAACATATAGGAAAGTCTGGGGAATCCTGTTATTTGTGTGTACCGTGCCGTCTTTGAATACATGCTCCGCGTGCGGATCATGTATTAAAGATGCAGAGATTTAGTCTTACAAGTCACGATGAGTTCATACAACACTTTATGCATAAATTGATCATGTATTAAAAATCCCATATTTCTAAACATCCTATGTCTTAAACAACTGCCCTGCATGTATTTGTGTGTCCCAGGGCCCCTTTGGACGGGCCCGACCTAACACGAGCACTATCTCTCGGAGGTCCGCGCGGATGTCCTGGGTCGGCGCTGGGCCCCCACCCCCCCTGGCGGCGCCTCCAGCGCCGCCCCTCCGGGCGCGGCCCGCGCGCCAGGGGGGGCTGGCCCTGCGCCGATGCCAGGATTGGGTCGGGCAGGTCCCCCCCCTGCAGGCGGATTTGAATCGGTTCGCTCATTCCGCCGGCCCTCGAGCTCTCTGTGGGGCCTCTTTGAAGCCTCTTGGGGGCCTCTTGGGGGCCTCCCGGTGGCCTCTTGGGGGCCTCTTGGGGGTCTCTTGGGGCGCCTTGGCGGCGTCTTGGGTCGGGCAGGTCCCCCTTGCAGGCGGATTTATTTTGGGGCGAAAGGAACCACATAACCAAAACACGCATTCAAAAGCAGTTAAACAAACACATGGACACATCGCCCCCATCTCTCTCTCTCTATATATACACATATATACATATAGATAGATAGATGGATACACATATATAGATAGATAGATAGATAGATAGATAGATAGATAGATAGATATATAGATATATAGATAGATAGATATAGATATATATAGATATATAGATAGATAGATAGCTATACATCTATATGTATATATATAGATCTATATATATAGATCGATACATAGATAGATATACATATATACATATATAGATATATACATAGATATATGTGTATATACACATATGTATAAGAATAACAACTCTTCTCGAGTGTTCCTCCTGTAGAGGGCATGCCCCACTTGACCCTAGAGGTTCGCGCGGGCCTCCGGAGGCGGCGTGCGCATGCCCTTCCCCGCGGCCGTGCCGTGCAGTCGTTGCCCCGCACCACTTTTCGGGTGCCGCTGGGGACGCCCCGCCGCCCCGCACAGTGCGGCCGCCGCCCCGCACAGTGCGGGTGTCGTGGCCGCAGAGGGCGGCTTCCGGGCGCTCTCCCTGGAGGCGCCCGGCGCGCAAAGTGCTCGCGCCGGGCGCAGCCTGCTCGCGTGGAGAGCCGCGCCCTGCCGCGCTGTGCGAAGGAGGAGGGGGCGGAGGACTGCAGCGAGGGGTCCGTCGGACCCGTTCCCTGGCTTCGTGGGGCTTTCGAGCGGACCGAACAAATTTCAGAGCGTGAATTACCTACCCCGCTTACGCTTCCAGGCAAAACCAGGTCATACCACGCGCCTCCTCGTCAAGCGGCCTGACCAGTACAGGCCGTAGTTTGGCATCGCTTGGTATCTCTTGGAAGCGAGGGTGGTCAAGAGCGAGGTAGGTTTGTTTGCCCCCTAAAATTGGCGCCCAACTCGGGGATATGCGATGAGGGTCGTCCATCCCCGATAGGGGTGCGTCCGAATGGCCCCCTGGGGATGTATCCACGAGTTCCCCTCCTTTTTTGAGCGGCTCGATTTTTTTTCGTGGAGAAGTCGGGGGTTGGGGACGAGCGTCGCCTGCCAGACTGGTGACAGGCACAGCAGGGGGAGAGGGAGGAGGACCCAAGCATGTTCTTGTCAGGAGGGGGAAAGGTGACACAGACACGCATGAACGTCGGTGCCCAGGAAAATATAGGACACTATGGGGAGTGGAGTGGAAGACGGAAGTCCAGAAACTTCGAATCGGGAACTTTGGGAGTTGTGTCTATGTGTTTGTGTCTCCCAGGGCCCCTCTAGTTTGTTCAGCGACCCTCCTGCGATCGGTTTTCGTCTTGAAGAGGGCACTGCTGCCTCCTTCCGTCCTCCCGCCTCCCCTCTGCTTCCTGCTTCTGACTGCTACCTCCAACCTGCCTTCTGCCTCTGCGTGCCTTGGGGGTCCAGCGTAGTGCGGTGCTACGCGGATCTGATTTGACCTTGCCGTTCGCGAGTTCCACGGAGGTTCGGCGCAGAGACCGAAATTGTCGCCACTTCCATGTGCTCATGAGAGGTCCAGCGCGGTGACGTCCTGCGCTGATTAGGTTAGACCTCGCCGTTCCCGGGTGGCATTGACTTGCGAGACGTTTGTCATTTTCGTGGTCTCCTGGGAGGTTCAGCGCAGTGACGCCCCATGTACGCGGGTCTCACAATACCTCCACATCCTAACTATTTGCCTCGTTCAAATTTGTCTTGTGAGTCGTGCAACGCTTCATCACTTCGTGTAGCTTTCCACCTCAAGTCGCGTTCCTTGTCATCCCATCATCCGCAGATAGTGCGCCCACTGACTGCGATCTTGCACATGTACCTGGTGCGTCACCAGGCCAGTTTTCTTCCCACCACAATCGAATAAACATATTACAGTGGAGACCCTTGCCTAGAAACACCCCGCTTGCGTCCAGAGTGCCTTGGATTTCTTTGATTTCGATGGTTTTGTTGTGGAAAGCGTGACGCTCCACCACTAAACACCAGTGGACGCCCTGGAGTCTCAGGGTTGGGTTTCTTGAGGAAGGTTTCCTCTGGTCGAGCTCCTCAGAAACGACATAGGCACAAACGTCCAAGGCTCCGCGCGGACTTCTCGGATCTGCGACGTGCCCCCCCCCCCCCCCTCCCCACCCCCCCACCCCCCCCTCCCCCCCCTCGCGGAGGGCGGGCGCAGCCCCGCATCTCCATTCGCGTATGGGCGCTCCCTCCGTTTTTTTTTTTTCTTTTTCTTCTTCGGTTGGCCTCGACCCCCAGAACGCATCAGCGGGCGGACGCCGCGGGCGTTGCGGCGTGGTTGGGGGAGGGGCCTGGCGGTGTCACGATTTGCGTCCCTGTTGGTCCCCTGCTTTCAGGAGGAGGTGGAGGACGAGGACGAGGAGGAGGAGGAGGTGGAGGATGTGTAGGAGGAGATGGAAGGCGAGGAGGAGAAGGATGTGAATAGGGGTTCTGGGAGAGGGTGTTTGAGAGATGCAGCAGCTGCCTCTGAGCATCAGATGCGGCCAAGACCCGCTCGAGCCTTCGGCTGCGTCCAGGGGCAGGTAGAGCAGGAGCAGGGCTAAGTCCGGCCTGTCCCTCGACAGGAGGAATATTCAAACATTGTCGAAGAATAGAACGGGGACATGTGTTTTTTTAATCGGAGGTTGGGGGGTGAGATCGAAGTGGAACGGAGAGCCCCCCATCGGGAAATCGGTGTCGGTTTCGTGTTGGTGCGTGCCGTGCGTGCGCGCGAGGCGAAGCTGCGTGGGCGGGCGAAGGGAAATTCCCCTGTGGCTGGTGTCCCGCTGGTGTCCCGCCTGTGTGTCCCGCTTGTGGCTGGGCCCCGGCCGGACCAAATGATTCTCCCTCGGGCAAGCGGTGGCGCGCGGTGTTCCGCGGGTGTCCCGCAGGTGTCCCGCCGGTGTCCCGCCGGTGTCGCGGTGTCCCGTTGATGCGAAAACGATAGTGAGACCGATGACGAAATCGATTGTGAGATCGACAGTGAGATCGATAGTGAGACTGATAGATCGATCGATCGTGAGATCGATAGTGAGATCGATAGTGAGATCGATAGTGATATCGACTGTGAGATCGAGTGATATCGATAGGGAGATCGATAGTGGGATCGATAGCGAGAGCCAGAGTGAGATCGACAGTGAAATCGATCGAGTGAGATCGATAGTGAGATCGATCGAGTGAGATCGATGGTGGGATCGATGATGCGATCGATCGTGAGACCGATAACGACATCGCTTGTGAGATCGATAGCGAGATCGATAGTGAGATCAATGGTGAGATCGATTGTGAGACCGATACCGACATCGCTTGCGACATCGATAGAGGGATCGATAGTGAGATCGATCGAGTGGGATCGATCGAGTGGGATCGATAGTGAGATCGACAGTGAGATCGATCGAGTGAGATCGATAGTGTGATCGATCGAGTGAGATCGATTGTGAAAGCGATAGTGGGGTCCATTGTGAGATCGATTGAGTGAGACGTTGGGTCCTCGATACCAAGGCTCCCAAGAGCGAGCGGCAACGCAACAATCACCACTCTTGCCCATTGCTGGCCCCCCTCCCCCCCAACCTTTATCACCCGCAGGGTCGTCGTATAGGTATATCATACTTTCTGAATGTTGGAGCATTTTTGTTTTTGTTGTTTTTGTTGGTGTTCTTCCAAACTCCGCGTGTCGGAGGACATGCCCGACCTGACGGCAGGGGGAGGTGGAGAGGGCTGGCGAGCAGGTGGAGCACACTTGCGGGTTGGGCGGCCTCTCCTGGGGTGGCTGCTCCTGGCCGCAGCCGTCACCACCGGACTTCCCGGCGTGGCTTTGCACTGCATGGCCTCGACCGACCGGCCGGCCGCGCGACCGTACCCCACCCCCAGGACCTCGGCACGAACGGGATGGGTACGGAATCAGAGCGTGAATTACCTACCCCGCTTTCGCTTCCAGGCAAAACCAAGCCATACCACGCGCCTCCTCGTCAAGCGGCCTGACCAGTACAGGCTGCAATTTGGCATCGTTTGGTATTTCTTGGAAGCGAGGGTGGTCAGAAGCGAGGTAGGTTTATTTTTTCGATACGGAAAGCATGGGCGCAATGTCCAACAGCAGATCTGGATCATTTTGAACAGGACTCGCTGTCCACGCCGCCGCGGCCTGTGTCCATTCGAGACAGAAGGCCGCCTGCCCAACAGCGGCCGCTGCTGGTTTGGGACAACCTTGGTTGTTGGGCAGTGTACCCATTCTTTCCGTGCCCATTTCGGGCGTCCAAATCGGATCGCAGACAGCCCGGGGGTGCTGATGGTTGGTTGGCCTGGGGTCTGTCTGGGTGTTCCTGGGTTTCCTCTGGCCGTCAAGGGCTGTAGCCGCCAATTGTTCTGAGAAGGTAGTTCCTCCTCGTGGCAGGTCTTCCAGAGTTTCAGCTGGCCACTGGCGGCGCGCAGAAGGGGGCGCGGCGACGGAGTCAACGAGCGCGTTCCACGCGAAGTGCCCATTCGCAAACGTCTGAGACAATATGGTTTTGCCTCGGTGGCGGCCCCGCGGCGGATCCAGGCCATTTGCGAGTAGTCCGACGCCGGTTGTTGAAAGTAGGTATTTGGGGATTTCCCAGATCCCAATCTATTTCAAGCGCCTTTCTACATCAAGAATCGGTATGCTTCTGCTGTGTTTTGTTCTTCTCTGGGAGGGCCTTCCTACTGCATATGTTTTTACCTACCTCTTCCGACCGTCGTACACATAATCGAGGGATGGGGCGTTGCATGTACATCAGCTTTCGGAGGTCCGCGCGGATTTCTCGGATCGCTGCTGGACCCCCTGTCTCTGTCGCGCGGAGCGCGCCAGGGGCGGCGCTTGAGGCACCGTTCCAAGAGATCCGTTCGGGCCTCCAAAAGATTACTGCTCATGCGTTTGGTGTGTCTCTCTCTCTCTCTCTCTATCCATCTCTCTCCTTCTCTTTGCAGATGGCACTTCGCCTGCTGCAAGCCCTCATCCCTTCTACTAGCAAGCCAATCGACCTTCGTTCAGGCGTTGGGGGCCGATGTCATGTGACCGAGGAGGAGGAGGAGGAGGAGGAGGAGGAGGAGGAGGAGGGAGGAGGAGGAGGAGGAGGAGAAGGAGAGGAGAGGAGGAGAGGAGGGGAGGAGTAAGGAGGAGCAAGGATAAGTGAGCTGAGGAGGAGGAGGAGGAGGAGGAGTAGGGGAGAAAGGAGGAGGAGGAGGTAGGAGAAAGAGGAGGAGGAGGAGGAGGTGGAGGAGGAGGAAGGAGGTGGAGGAGGCGGAGGAGGAGGAGGTAACGAGGAGGAGTAGGAGGACAACAAGGAAGAGGATAACGAGGAGGATAACGAGGAGTAGGAGGACAACAAGGAAGAGGCGGCCCCCACAACTGTCTCGCATGAAGCGACACTCGGCCCCCCTGGGAGCGGGCACGCGCGCCGGGCACTTGCCCCACTGCCAGCGCCCTTCTCGGGACTGCGTATGCCTGCCCTTTGCCCGGGGCTTCGGCACCAACGCGCCCCACTTGGGTGCGCCTCAACCAGAACCAGAACCAGGAGGAGGAGGAGGAGGAGGAGGAGGATAACGAGGAGGAGGATAACGAGGAGGAGGAGGAGGAGGAGGAGGTGGAGGAGGAGGAGGAGGAGCAGGAGGA
>CAUYUJ010019643.1:65140-70140 GCA_963575745.1 Prorocentrum cordatum
GGAGGTGGAGGAGGAGGAGGAGGAGGAGGAGGAGGAGGAGGAGGCCCCCTGCACCCCGCGCCCGAGCCCCCTTCGCGCGTTGCCTGTCCCGTCGCCTCTTCCGTACCAGGGTAGCGTGCGCCGCCCCGCCGATTCCGAGGCGGCCCCGCGGCGGATTTTTCGAGGCACCGCTCGGCGGAGCTGCAAGGTGATCGTTTTCTTATCCAGTGTTTCGCCGATCGGCGCGGGCCCTCGCACCCCTCCTCACCCCCCTCCCCCATTCAGGGGCAACGATAGGGGGGGTTTCACTATCGGGGTCCTATCGCCGATCTGTCGACGATGTATCGCCGATTCCAGATCGATGCATCCCCCCTATGCCCATTCCCCCCTGTCGTTGCCCCTCACCCATGGAGCAGAGCCTGGCTGTTCTGTGGCGCCTATTTCCAGCAGGGGGAGCCTCCCCCAGAGGGCGCACGGTGCCAGACTGCCGCGCCAGGCCAGAGGCCCGGAGCCAGACCCCCCCCCCCTCTCCTCCCCTGCCGCCCGATGTCGAGACGCCGAAGAAGAAAACGCTCACAGGGCGCCAACGGCAGCTCTTCGGCAGCCCGGGTGTTCGCCGGGTGCCTGTCCGCGGGGGCGGCCTCCACTGTTCGAGCGGGGGGTCGACTGCAGAATCGATTCGCTCCAAAGTCAATTCCTCAGGAGGAAAAGAAACACACAGACACAATTCATCCTCGATTCCCCAGAAAATATGGGAAACTATGGGAAGTGGTGGGGAAGACAAAAACCCAGAAGACATAGGAGAAGATGGGGGATCTTTTTATTTGTGTGTACTTATTTGTGTGTCCTGGGGCCCCTTCAATTCCCCCCATCGAACCTACGGCGAGTGCGTCGAGTGCGCGTGGATGTTTTTTCCAAAAGGAGTCGACGATAATTTCAGTCCTGCGGCAGCTCGAAGCTGTCGTCGGCCCCCTGCTCGAGCGGTGCAGCTCCGGCGGGGGCGGGGCGCGGAGCGCGCGCGGGCCGCGGGCACGTGCTGCCTCAGCTCGCTGCACAGACTGGAGCGCAGGTGTGCCTCAGAGCAAACCTCGGGGGCAGACGTGCGTTCGATGCTCGTTTGGGGGACCTTCCTGGGGCCCAGCTGATGGATCTGTTCGACGCAGGTTCGACTGAAGTTCGACTCGGGTTCGACTCGGATTCGACTCAGAGTCGACTCAGGTTCGACGCAGCTTCGACGCAGCTTCGACGCAACTTCGACGCACGAGTGGAGCGAGTGGCTCCAGGAAGGTCCCCAGAATGAGCATCAGACGTGCGGGGGCGGGGGTCACGTCGGGCCTGTCCCCCTACAGGGGGGGGGGTTCGACGAAACCTAAAACACATACCCTAAAAATAGCCAAGCAATGGTCCCAAGATAGTCGGGGGACTATTTGTTGAGTACGTTTTGACCTTTCTGGGGCATGTTGGGTGTATTTTCTGATTTTTCGTCGAAGACCCCCCTGTGGGGGGACACGCCCGAAACATAAGACCAGGGCCAGAGTCCTGGCCACAGCCCACGTCGGCCGTCGCCGGTGCGCGGGAGAATGGTACCCGGCCTGGCGCGGACCAGGACGGCCCGTGGCCGGGATCGGCACGGCGTTCCCCCCCGCTCGGTCTCGGTCGTGGTCCCTTTCTTTCTCCTCCTCCTCCCTCCTCCTCCTCCTCCTCCTTCTCTCCTCCTCCTGCCTCCTCCTCCCCTCACTCACCTCCTCTTCCATCCTCCTCCTCCTCCTCCTCCACCTCCTCCTGCCGCTCCTCATCCTCCTCCTCCTCCTCCTCCTCATCCTCCTCCACCTCCTCCTCCTCCTCCTCCTCCTCCTCCTCCTCCCCCGGCCCGTGGGCGAAGCGCGCTCGAGACGGCCGCAGGTTCGTGGACACCAGCGGCGACCTCGCCGCCGGCGCGACACCTTGAGCACACCTTCTCTGGCGAGCCAGAACCAGTCGATGTGGATCGATCTGTCGTTTTCGGACGAGGAGGCGGAGGAGGAGGAGGAGGAGGAGGCGGAGGAGGAGGAGGAGGAGGAGGAGGAGGAGGAGGAGGAGGAGGAGGAGGAGGAGGAGGAAGACGTGCACCAGCGCCGTGCTCGACACGTCGCGAGCCTGCCGTGGCCTTCGCCGCGGCCGGCCAGGCCCCCCAAGGCCGCGACCCCGCAGACTCGGGGAGCCTCTTCGCGGCTGCCCTCCGCGCGGGGCGGGCCCGCGCGGCCGCGCCTCCGCGGGCAGCGCGCCCCGGAAGGCCAAGCCGCGGAGGCGCTGGCACGGGGCACGGCCCACCCGCAGAGTGTAAGCATGGGCAGCCTTCCCCTAGGCTACCCCAGATTTTGTAATAAAAGGGAGGGGGTCTGGACCCTCCAAGACAAGCCATTTCAGACCTCCCCCGCGGGAGAACCCTCCAAAACATCGTCCACCAGGCCCTCCAAGATAGCCTGGAAGAGACCCCCCCCCCGAAATGAGACCCCCCTCCCTTTATTACGAAATCTGGGGTACCCTTGCATCCTCGCCTCCTCGGTCCGTCTTTGGCCGCCTTCATCGGCCGGCCGCGCCCCGCTCGCAGAGTGTCAGCACGGCCTCCCACGGCTCTCGCATGCTTCGCGCGCCTCCTTCTGCTACGGGCCGGCTGGAAGTATGGTCGCCGCTCGTGGCAGGCAGCACAGCTCGCTGCTCGCACCGTGGGAGGGGCGGGTGGGGGCAGCAGCGGCCGAGGGGGTTACTCCAGATTTCGTAATAAAGGGAGGGGGGTCTCATTTCGGCTATCTTGGAGGGCCTGGGGGGGTCTGGGGACGATGTTTTGGAGGGTTCTCCCACGGGGGAGGTCTGAAATGGCTTGTCTTGGAGGATCGGGGCACGGTGCGGAGCTGTCGCGCCAGCGTGCCGCGACAGTAGGTCCGCCGGCAGCCGCAGCAGGTGTGGTTCCGCCAGGGTGTGGTTGGCCATGGGCGCCGTTGGGCAAGGCTTCTGGGGTCACCACGCCGCGCCAGAGGTTTGATGAGCCCTCGTCGGGGCGCGGCAGAGACCTCTGACTCTGTCGGTGTCCTCACCTGCCCCCCCCCCCCAGGTGCGGATTGCAGGCCACACCCTCTGCAAAACACACCTTTTGGGGTCGCCGATTATGGCATGGCGCTTCGGCGCTGCTGCTTCCAAGCCTCCAGTGCGACGCGCTTTCCGCCCCGAGTGCAGCCTCAGGGGCGACACGCTGTCGGCTTCCAAGGCGTGGCGTGTCGGAGGGGCCGCGGCCGCGACACGCTAAGCAACCATCCATGACCGCAGCATGATCACCGCAACCTTGGCGAGGTTGCAGGGGTTGGCTCAGGGGTGGCGGTGTCGTATGTACTTCTTTTGGTACGTTTTTCGTACGGCGTCCTGCGCGTTTCCACCCCACGGGAACAGCAGACGTTCTGCACTCCCCCGGTGGTGGTTGCGGCCAATTTTCATCGAGGGTGCTTCCGGCGGCGATCCAGGATTGAACATCGAGTTTCGAAGCTGCTGTATTGTTTTCACGCTGTTTGCGCTTTCTGGAGGCTTCTCTTCGCCTCGGCTGGATTGTGGTCGAAACTCTAGCCAGTACGCACCCTGGGAGTGGTTCGGGGGCCGATAGGCAGCTTTGCTCGAGCCATGGCCCACAATACGACCTACGCATACAATGCATCTTTTGTCGTCGTCGACGGCAGACGATTGATATTTGGTGAGGTTATCGGTCATGTTGTAGCGTTTGGGGTGCCTTTTGGAAGGGGGTCGGGGGTTTGCGGGGGGCAGGAGGAGTTGCATCACTTCTGCAAGGGGGGGTAGGTATGATAGTTTTGACCGCAGAAGGACACCAAGCGATCTTGCCGCGATCTGGCATACTGTTAACCCGCATAGTAGTACGGATGGGCGAACTTCCCAAGGGTACCCTTGCATTCTTGCCCCTTTGGCCCGTCCTTGGCCACTTTCGCTGGCCGCGCCCCGCTCGAAAAGCCTCGAAATGGCCTTCCAAGGCCCCTGCATCCTCATCGCCCCTTCTTATCAGACGGGCTGACTGTAACGCACGCAGAAGCCAAGCGACGAAGCTCCTCTGGGTGAGTGCTCGCGGCCAGAGCTGCGCGCCCACCCGCGGCCCCCCGCGAGCCCTGTCCCCCGCGGGTCCATGGCCACGCTGGTGTCTCGGACGGCCCCCCCCGCCGGAAGAGGTCGAGTGCAGAGTTGATTTGTCTCCAAAGTGAAGTCGGGCGTGTCCCCCTACAGGGGGCTTTGCGACGAAATATAGAAATTATCCCAAAAAGATAAACACATATTCAAGAAATAGTCCCCAGACTACTTTTGGATTATTTTTTGACGACTTCTGGGGTATTTTTTGATCTTTCGTCGAAAATCCCCCTGTAGAGGGGGACAGGCCCGCCTTAACCCCAGAGTCGAGCTGAGCGGCGCAGCAGAACGGGGTCGTCGTCTGCGCCGACGCTGGCGCGTAAGCTGCCCGCGTGAGGTCGCGCGCAAGCGCCCTCGTCTCCGATCCAGCGTGCCGCGCCGGCGGCCCGCGCATGCCGCCGCCTCGGGTCGCCGGGCCGGCTCGCGCAAGGCCCGTTTTCGATCGTCGCTCATTCGGGGGTGGACAGGGACTCCTGCCCTGACACGTCGATTGAGGAATTGGCCGTTTTCGGTTCGCGAGAGGGCGTCGCGGCCGTCATTGTTGCGGGTCCAGGTCCGTCGGTTTCGGTCCCAGGCCGCTTTCATTAAGGGGAGGTTTACTCAAGGCAGGTTTGCCCACCGCCGATACTTAAGGACCACATCCCAGGAATAAGTTCGAGCACCCGGTAAAGTGTCGAAAGCGTGTCGAAGGAGTGTCGAAGCAGTGTCGGGACGCGTGTGTCTCTCCCGGGGCCCGACGCGGGACATCCCTCGAGTTTTTCGTCACTCTTCCTGGGGCGCTCCGTAGTCTTCCTGGTGGCCATGGCTAAAGCAGGCTGGAGCATCCTGACTC
The DNA here is from genome assembly GCA_963575745.1 of Prorocentrum cordatum. Lineage (NCBI taxonomy): Eukaryota > Dinophyceae > Prorocentrales > Prorocentraceae > Prorocentrum > Prorocentrum cordatum. Next base: position 70,110 of record CAUYUJ010019643.1, read on the forward strand.
GACTTGCCCTGCAGGGCTGGGGCCTCCCTGG
>CAUYUJ010019643.1:72640-75140 GCA_963575745.1 Prorocentrum cordatum
CATCACCGAGCCCCAGGGACCGTCCACGTCGGTCCAGGATGGAGCACAGTCAGGCCAGCCACAACTGGGGGATCTGTGGTCCTTACCCCCCTGGGGGACCCATCGGTTTCGACACCCCTCTCGAGAAATCGTCGATGCGATGGGTTCCCCCAAGGGGGTAAGGACCACAGCTCCCCCAGTTATGGCTGGTCGGACAGTTCTCCCAGAGGGGGCCCAGAGCCGGGTTGTTGAAATTCGCAGCGTCGGATGTCTGGGCCTTTTTTTTGTTGCTGTTGTGTACCTTTACCTGCACGTCCTGTTCGGCACCGCCTGATCCACGGGCTCCGCCCACTCCTGGCCGCGTGAGGCCCCGCCTGCTCTCGCCCCCTCTCTGTCAATTAAAGCTGTGCGCGTCCCGCGGAGCTTTTAGCGGAAGAGGCTCGCTCTCGCCTTTCGAATCAAAAAATGTCTGGGCTTTTTTTTATTCCAACCCTCCAGGCGTAACGTTGGCCAGCGGGGAGACGGGGGAGTTGCCAGGCGACACGTGGAACGGCTTGCACCCGTGGGGCCTGAGAATGGTCCAGCATTGGTGGGACTGCCAGGATTCCTAGACCCTGGTCGGCGGGGAGCCTTACGTCACCAAGGGGTGGAAGGGCGGGTCTGGTGAGTTCTCGACCGGATATTATCGGACGAGGCTACGAGGATAGATCCGTTCCAGGGCGTTCCGGAATGCTCTGAGAGCGTTCCGGAGCGCTCTGAGAAGGCCGCGGCGCCCGAGGCATCTTCCAGAGCCGCCAGATGATCTGGCGGCTCTGGAGGATGCCGCCCGAGCATCGAACGTCGAACATCTAGGAGACCTGGCGCCAAATTTGAATTCTCTCTGAGACCTGGCCCAGATCTCAGAGATGTTTGCTGTGCCCTCGCCCGACTTCCTCCTCGGCCTGGCTTCGTCGTAGATGAAAGATGTACAGTGGGGGCGTGTGCCAAGAAACCAGTTGGATTTTGCAAGGGTGCCCTGGGTTTCTTGGATTTCGATGTGCCCCCAATAAGACCTTGACGATTTTCGATCGACAAATTTTGGTTTTCACTGAACAAATCGCGGATTTCAGGGTTGGGTTTCTTGCGGAGGTTTCTTGTGGCCGAGCCCCCACTGTATGGAGGAAGGCAGGCGGCTGGCCCCTCGGAAGAGCAACAACGCGGGGTGAAGGGCGGCGCGCTTGTCCGGCACTCCCGCGGGCGCGGCCGTGCCCGCTCGGGGGCTCTCCGAAGCTGGGCCCCTGCGCCAGCCTCGGGTCCGGGCACGTCTCTCTGCAGCATGAATGCATTCAGGAATGGTGCAAAATCAGTCTGGTGACCTTTTTTCGATGACCTCTCTTTTCCTATTTGTTGGTGCATATTTGGAATAGGTTTGGAACATGTGTGGGGTATATTTGGAATATGTTTCTATTTTGGGGTATGTGTGGAATCTGTCTCTTTCTATTTTGGGCTATGTTTTTTCGATTCTCTTTCTATTTTGGGGTATTTTCGGAAGATGCTCCATCTTCCCTCCAAGATCCACCTGCAGGAGGACAGGCCCGACCTGACGCCAGCGCCCCGAGCGCCCTCGGGACGGCGACCGCCGCCGCGGCGGCCACGACGGCGACGGCGACGGCCACGTCAGCCACCACCGCAGACGCCGACGCCGACGCCGACGCCGACGACGCCGTCGACGACGACGACGACGAGGATCCTCGACCGCGAAGGTGCAGGCTCTCGGGGCGCTTCTTGGCCTCCGGTTGGCCCCCCGTGGCCACGGGCTGGGTTCCCCTCGAGGTCCTGGCCAGAGCGCACCCTTGGATACAGTGGAGGCCCATGCCAAGAAACACCCTGTTTGCCTCCAGGGTGCCCTGGGTTTCTTGGGTTTCGATGGTTTTACCATGGGATGTGCGACGTTCCCACGCCAAACATCAATGGACGTCCTGAGGTCCCAGGCTTGGGTTTCTTGTGGAAGGTTTCCTTTGGACTGGCCTCCACTGTACATCTGGGGGTCGCTTTTCAATCCCCAGGCGTTCCTCCTCAGACCCCCTCGAGTCGTGAAAAAGTCGCGACAGCGGCGGCGGCGACGACGGGGATCGAATTCTGGGGCAGGTGCTGTCTTGCCGAGGAGGAGAGGGCCTGGAGGGGGGGTTGTTGGAGGCGGGCGTGATGATGACGATGATGGAGCATGATGGTGGAGAGGATGCTCCTGCTGACGATGCTGTTGCTGACACTGACGCTGACGCTGACGCTGACGCTGCTGAAGACGATGCAGCTGATGATGCTGAAGATGAAGATGTCAATCATGATGACACTTAATATTATGATGCTGATGAGGATGATGAGGATGAGGATGATGATGAGGCTGAGGCTAAGGCTGAGGCTGAGGCTGAGGATGAGGACGAGGACGAGGACGATGCTGATGATGATGCTGATGATGATTATGCTGCTGCTGATGTAGATGCTGATGATGCTACTGCTGATGATGCTGCTGCTGATGAAGATG
>CAUYUJ010019643.1:77640-89897 GCA_963575745.1 Prorocentrum cordatum
CCGCGGGCGGCAGGGGGCCTGGCATCCCGCGGCGGGGGGGGGGCGCCGGCCGGGAGGGGGGGGGCGGGGGGGGGCGCCGGTGGCGACGGAGCCGCTTGGACTTCTTCGGTGCGCGGGCCCCCGTGGGCTCCTTCTCGCCGTGGCGCATGCGCGGGTCCTGAGGAGAACGGGCCCCGTGGTTTGGGACTTGCAATCGGGGGCCCATCGCCGATCGATCGGGGATGCAGCGCCGATTCTGGGGCGATGTTCCTCCTGCTGTGCCAGTCCTCCCCCCCTCATCGTCGGCCCTCGGGGCGGGAGAGAGGGAGGGAGTCATCAAGAGGGGAGAAAAAAAGCCTCTCAGACACCCCCCTCTTGGCCGCTCCCGAATGATGTTCCAGTCCTCTCCAGCCCGGATCGCCAGGAAGAGTTTCGAGCACCGATGTAGTACCGAAGCTGGAGCGTTCCTGCGTGCTGGGCCCTGGGAGGCGATACCCGTTCGACGCTGCTTCGATACCCTTCTGGGTGCTCGAAATGATGGCTGGGATGTGGACCTGAAGTGCGATGGGAGTAGCATGAGCCATGCCTTGTCTTCTTGTGACGCCCCAGATTTGGACGCCCGAAATGGGTACGGAAAGAATGGGTACGATGCCCAACAGCAGTTCCTGTTCATTTTGAACAGGACTCGCTATCCGCGCCGCCGCGGCCTGTGTCCATTCGAGACAGAAGGCCGCCTGCCCAACAGCGGCCGCTGTTGGTTTGGGACAACATTTGTTGTTGGGCATTGTACCAATTCTTTCCGTACCTTGTTCGGGCGTCCAAACCAAAGGGTGCACGCGGCCGCGAGAGGCCCTCGCAGGACGCCCAGCCCCCAAGAAGTTTGGGCGCCTTTGGCGCCGCGCGGATGCGGCGCCAAAAAGGCACCCGGAGCGCGGCAGCTCCGAGGTGCCACCGCGGGCCCGCAGGGGGTCATCCGTGTCCGCGCGAGCGCGCGGCGGAGGGCCTCCCATTAGAAGCGCCGTGAGGAAGAGCATACGGTCAACGCGCATAGTAAGGACGCGCGCCTTCCTCTAGGGTGCCCTTGTGTCCTTGCCCTCGGAGTAGGAAAAGGTTCCCATGCCTCTGCCCTTCGCTCGTGTTTTCCCTTTTTGTCGGCCTCCTGGGCGGCCCTCGTCGCCACCGCTGGATCCGCGTCGAAATTCTGGTCAGAACGCAGTCTGGGAGAGGTCCGGGGAGTACAGTCAACGCGCCTAGTAAGGACGCGCGCCTTCATCTAGGGTACCCTTGTGTCCTTGCCTCTGTGGCCCGTCCTCTGTCGTGTTCACCGGTCACCGCCGCCCAGAAAGATTCCAACTTCAGCCTCCAAGGGTCTTGCGTCCTTACCACGCGTCCTTAATATACGTTTTGACTGTACGAGCGGCGCAGGGAACGGGGTCCGACTGCGTCGACGTTCGCGCGTATGCTTCCCGCGTGAGTTCGCGCGTGGGCGCCGTCGCCTCCGCTGTCGCGTGCCTCGCCGGCGGCCCGCGCAAGGCACCGCGCGAGGTCGCTGTGCACTCGCTCGTGAGGCCCATCTCTTTTCGGAGCTCACCTGGCCTCTAGATGCGCGTTCCCACTGTCTTCTTTATATGAGGAAAATCCTGCAGGCCTCGCGCAGCGCGAAATAGTAGTTTCACCCAGCCCACACGCCAGGTCCGTCAGCTGTGGGTCGACGCTCGTGCGGCGATGCTCTGGAGTCAGTCCGACGCAAACCCGACGTGCACCCGCCGAGAATCCGACGGGGACCCGACGCAAAGCGGGTCTCCAGTTGCCGCGCGAGGCCTCCAGCATTAAGGAGGGGAAAAAACACACAGACACAATGAATCGTCGATTCCCGAGAAAATATGGGAAAATCTGGGAAGTGGGGGGGAAGACAGAAACCCCGAAAATATGGGAAAGTGGGGGGAATCTGTTTATTTGTGTGTATTCATTTGTGTGTCCCAGGGCCCCTTCCAGCATCTTCCTCAGAACCTTCTGCCTTGTGGGAGGCCATGCGCTCGCACGTGACGGCGCCCGGGCCCTCCCGAGAGGCCCCTGCCGCCGACGCCCCCGCGAGCCTAGTTCGCAGGGGAGGCCCGCGGAGCCGCCCGCGCCCGGGGCCTCTCCTGGGAGCCCCGGGGGGGCCCACGGGCCTCCCGAGCGGTGGCTGCCCAGGGCCTTTTGTGGGCCCCGGAAACGGCAGGGTACTCCAGATTTCGTAATAAAAGGGAGGGGGTTTGGACCCTCCAAGACAAGCCATTTCAGACCCCCCCCCGTCGGAGAACCCTCCAAAACATCGTCCCCAGACCCCCCCAGGCCCTCCAGGATAGCCTGGAAGAGACCCCCCCCCGAAATGAGACCCCCTCCCTTTCATTACGAAATCTGGTGTAGTTTTTTCACCGTTTCCAGAAACATGCTTCTTGAAAAAGGAAACGGCAAAAAAACGGCGACCGGAAACGGCAACAAAAACGGCCCCAGGATTGGAGCCGGAGCCGGAGCCGGTCAAAAGACGGCGACGGAGCCGGTAAAAAAGCGGCGTCGGAACCGGCAACAAAAACGGCGAAACGGAACCAATAAAAAACGGCCTTGTCGTTTCCAGGGCCCACTAAGCCCAGGGCTCGGCTCGGGGGGGGCTCGGCTCCGAGGGGGGACGCCTGGACCCCCATCAAGAAAATAGAAAAACGCCACATGCATACCCTTTTTGGGAGGGGGAGGGGGAGGGGGAGGGGGAGGGGGCGGAGGGAAGCTGGGGGATGCTCGAAGAAGAAAGCACGCCACAGACATAAAAACTTTTAGCGCTCCGCGCGGAGTTCTTGGCTCCGCGCCAGGCCCCCCCCGGCGGTGCCTCCGGCGCCGCCCTTGGCGCGCTCCGCGCGCCAGGGAAGGGGGTCCGGCGCAAGTCCAAGAAATCCGCGCGGAGCGCCAAAAGTTCCCCACTCAGTGCTTGCACTGAAGGGGTCCTCGCGGAAGTTGAAGGATTTGGCGAAAGTGTCCCGCCGATTTTGGTCGCATGTTGGGTTCCCGAGTTCCCGGTTCCGGGTTCCGGGCCGATTTCGGAGGGCGGCGAGGTTCCCGGGTTTTTGGGTTTCTGGTTGATCTTCTTATCGATCGGTCTCACCATCGATCTCATTACCCGCTTCTCTATCGATTTCACCATCGATCTCACAATCGATGTCATGATCGATCTCACAAGCGATCTCACTAGAGATCGCATGAACGATCTTGCGATCGATCTCACGATCGATCTCATTGAATCGATTTCACTCTCGGTTTCACGATCGACCTTATAATCGTCCTCATTATTGATTCCACTATCGATCTCATTATCGATCTCACAGTCGATCTCAAGATCCATCGTATTAATTTCCCCAATCAGTGCTTGTACCGAAGGGGTCCTCGCGGATGTTGAAGGATTTGGCGAAAGTGCCCCGCCGATTTTGGTCGCACACTGGGTTCCCGAGTTCCCAGGTTCCCGCGGTTCTGGGTTCCCAGGTTCCCGGTTCCAGGTTCCGGGCCGATTCGATTTTCTTATCGATCGGTCTCACCATCGATCTCATTACCGACTTCTCGATCGATCTTACCATCAATCTCACAATCGATCTTATTATCGACCTCACAAGCGATCTCACTAGAGATCGCATGAGCGACCTTGCGATCGATCTCACTATCGATCTCATTGAATCGACTTCACTCGGTCTCACGATCGACCTTACAATCGTCCTCACTATCGATTCCACTATCGATCTCATGATCGATCTCACAATCGATCTCAAGATCCATCGTATCAATTCTAGGCGCGTCGCGTATCCCCACCAGCTGCGGCTGCTTCACCTCTTTGTGGCTGGCGCCTAGGTGCGTTCGCCTTAATGTGGAGCATTTTGCTTAATGCATGTGCACATGCGCTCTCTTTGCGTTTTATTACTGCAGGTGTGTTGCCTGTTTTAGCTAATTAGCCTCGCGTGCTGGCCCAGACGACGCCTTCCGCTCCCTGTCCGCCGCCTCTGAGCCGCCGACCAACAAAAGTACCCCCACCAGCCCATCCAGAATCGATGCCTAGGAAAGCTGACGGAAGATGGGAAGAAGAGATTCACATAATGAACTTGAGCGGGCAATAGCGGTCAACTGGGAGTTTTTTGTGGCGAAGGTTGCAAGTGTTATAGCTGGTGCTCTTGCTCCTGCTGGTACTGCTGTTGCTGTTGCTGTTGCTAGTGCTGCTGCTGTTGTTGCTGATGGTGCTGGTTCTCGGATGATGAGTCGACGGAGAAGGGGGAGGAGGAGGAGGAGGAGGAGGAGGAGGAGGAGGAGGAGGAGGAGGACGAGGAGGAGGAGGAGGAGGAGGAGGAGGAGGAGGAGGAGGAGAGGAGGAGGAAAAAAAATAAGAGGAAGGACGAGGAAAAGGAGGAGGAAACAGGGCGGACATATTATCCTCTGAGGATGTCTCTTGGGGGTTGTTTTGGAAACCTCTTGGAGCGTCTTGGGGAATCTTGGGGGCTTCGGGGAGGCGTCTCGGGGGTCTCCTGGCGGTCCTGAGGACTCTTGGGCGTCTTGGGTGCCTCGGGGAGGCCGCTTGGGGTCCTCTTGCGGGTCTTTTGGGAGTCTTTTGGGGCCATTTGGGGGCCATCTTGGGGCCATTCTGGGGCCTCTTAGGGCCTCCTGGGTGCCACTTGGGCCCGCCTGGGCTTTTTGGGGGGCCTTGTCAGGGCGTTTTTGGAAGCTTTACGGGCTCTCTTGGGACCATCTTGGACGATATCGATCAACGAAGGGGGGTCCTTAATTACGCCCCCCCCCCAGGAGGCCAACATGGGGCCAAAACCTTAGTAACACCAATGATTGTTGCTCCCCCGCCGAGGAGGCCATTTTGGACGCTCCGACACCTCGCGGAACCCCCTGTCCAGGTCCATGGGGAGGGGGGAGGGGGAGGGGTCAAGTTACCCCCTCCCCGCCCGCAAGCCGTCTCGCTCACTCCCACCCGCCCTCCCAACACATACGTAGCACCCGAGTCTGGCCCGAGCCTCAGCATATTCAGCAGTCGTCTTTGGATGGGCAGCTACTGGGGGCGAATCCGCCGCCGCCGCCTCCGCCGCCGCCGCCGCCGCCGCTGCCCGCCGCCGCCGCCGCCGCCGCCCCCGCCGCGCCGCCGCCGCCGCCCCCACCGCGCCGCCGCCGCCGCCGCCGCCGTCCGCCGCAGCCTGCCGCCGCCGCCGCCGCCGCCGCCGCCCTCCGCTGCCCGCCGCCGCCGCAGCCGCAGCCGCTGCCGGGGGGGGGGGGGGGGCCGCCGCTGCCGCTGCCGCCGCCGCCGCGGCCGCCCGCCGCCGCCGCCGCCCCCCCGGGGGGGGACAACCAGGGCACCGGAGGCCCGGGCAAAACGCAGCCGCCGAAGACGCCGGGAGCCGCGCAGCCGCCGCAGCCGCCGCCGCCGCCAAGTCCTTTGTATGGTTTTTTGACAGTGATGGGACGACGTTCAAATCGGGTTTGGCTGCGCATGTTCCGAATTTGAGGGCAACGTGTGTTTTGTCACATATATATTATATATATATATATATATAATTTTAAAAAGGGATGGTGAGGGGGGTCGGCATGGACTCGGGTTGGCCCCCAGTCGCCTGGGGGAGCGGGTGTTTATTAATAATTAATAGGGAACAGTGATAATTCCTCCCCGAAGGGGAAAAAAGAGGGGTGGAAGAGGAAACTCTCCAAACCACCGACGCCCAGAGGGCTGGTGGGATTCAATCGCTTCGCCCATTCCGCGGGCCTATGTGGCCTCAGCTCTGCGGTTTGCCCGAGGGATCGTTGTGTCAATGCGGCGCTGTTGGGGTCTCTTGGCAGTCGTTTCGGGAGTCTCTTGGAGGCAGTTTTGGAGCCTCTTGTGGTCTCCTGGGGGCCGTTTTGGAGGCCCCGGGAATTTATTGTTGGGCATTTGGGGGCGTCTTGGGCCCTCCCGGGGTCCTCTTGGGGGCCTCTTGGGGCGCTTTTTGGGCTGAAGGTTCGGATTTTCGCATCGCGTTCCCCCTCTTGGGCGCCTCTTGGGCCGTCTTGGGGCCCGTTGGGCCGTTCTGGGCGCCTCCTGGTCTCCTCTTGGGGCCGTCTTGGGCTGTCCTGGGCGCCTCTTGGGCCGTCTTGGGGCCTCCTTCGGCCGTGTTCGGCCCATTTTGGAGGCCAGTTGAGCCGTCTTGGGGCGATCTTGGGGGTCTCTTGGGCAGTCTTGGACGCTCTGAACCCCAAGAGAGTCGCAAATGCGACAAATCCACGTTTTCGTGAGGAGATGAGACGATGTTGGGTAGTTGAGACACTCTTGGACGGCCTCTTGAGGCTCTCTTGGGGCTTCTTGGCGGTGGCTTGGGCCGTCTGGAGGCCATCTTGGGCGTCTTGGAGCGATCTTGCGGCGACCCAGGGCCTTTCGGACGGATTCGGGCGCGTCTCGGGGCTCTCTTGGGGCGTTCCAAGGGCGCTCTGGAAAGACTGGAAGACAGCGCCGAGCAGGAAAACCATCTCTGGGACCCACTTGGCTGGGACCTGCTCAGGGTACTTGGTACTTTTTGTCCGGGGGTCCCCAGGGGCCGCCCCGCGCGCGCGAATTAGAAGACAATTAACCAGATACCGATGATCTTGGCACGCCTCTGGCCCGTTGGGCTGGCAAATTTTCAAATTGTCCACTGATTGGGGTTTTCTCAGGTGCAATTTTTAACCATCCATGGATTGGGGTTTTCTCAGGTGTATGTATGTTTATGCCATTGTTCCAAACTCAGTGCTTGCGTTGAAGGGGTCCTCGCAGAAGTTGAAGCATTTGGCGAGAGTGTCCCGCCGATTTTGGTCGCACGCTGGGTTCCCGGGTTCCCGGGCTCCCGGTTGTTCCTGGGTTCCGGGTTTCCTGGTCGATCTTCTTATCGATCGGTCTCACCATCGATCTCACAAGTGATCTCATTAGAGATCGAATGAGCGATCTCGCGATCGATCTCACGATCGATCTCATTGAATCGATTGCACTCTCGGTCTCACGATCGACCTTACAATCGTCCTCACTATCGATCTCACGATCGATCTCACAATCGATCTCAAGATCCATCGTATTAATTTTCGAATCGTCCACTGATAGGGTTTTCTCAGGTGCAATTTCTTCTTCTACACTTGAGTCGGGCACGCCCCTCTACAGGAGGAATAATTCCAAAAATAATAACAAAAAAGTATGGGGACGATTTGTCGATGTTTTTTCCCAACATCCTGTGGTGTTGGGTCCTCGTTTTGAAAAGACAGCGCCCCGCGTCCGACTCCGCACTCATCACTCCCTCCTCCCATTCCTCCCCCTCCTCCCTCCTCCATCATCATCATCATCATCATCATCATCATCATCATCATCATCATCATCATCATCATCATCATCATCATCATCATCATCATCATCATCATCATCATCATCATCATCATCATCATCATCATCATCATCATCATCATCATCATCAGCGTCATCATCATCATCGTCATCGTCATCGTCATCATCATCATCATCATCATCATCATCATCATCATCATCGTCATTGTCATCGTCGTCATCGTCATCGTCATCACCCACTTCGGCACACCCCTCGCACGTTTCGTGGCCCCATAGGGAGCTCCACCGAAGGCCCGAGGGCTGCCGCCTCATGCGTCCCCTACACCCATTTCGGCACACCCCTCACACGTTTCGTGGCCCCATAGGGAGCTCCACCGAAGGCCCCATGGCTGCCGTCCGCATGCGTCCCGCACACTCATTTCGCCATTTCGGCACACCCCTCACACGTTTCGTGGCCCCACAGGGAGCTCCACCGAAGGCCCCAGTGCTGCCGTCCGCATGCGTCCCGCACACCATTTCGGCACACCCCTCACACGTTTCGTGGCCCCATAGGGAGCTCCACCGAAGGCCCCATGGGTGCCGTCCGCATGCGTCCCGCACACCCATTTCGGCACACCCTCACACGTTTTCGTGGCCCACAGGGAGCTCCACCGAGGCCCATTTTTTTTTTGTTATGTGCCTTGTGGGAGGTCTCATGCGTCCCCTGCACACCCATTTCGGCACACCCCTCACACGTTTCGTGGCCCCATAGGGAGCTCCACCGAAGGCCCCATGCTGTCCGTCCCGCATGCGTCCCGCACACAACATTTCTGCACACCCCTCACACGTTTCGTGGCCCCACAGGGAGCTCCACCGAAGGCCCCAGTGCTGCCGTCCGCATGCGTCCCTACACCCATTTCGGTATCACCCTCACACGTGTTTCGTGGCCCCATAGGGAGCTCCACCACGGAAGGCCCCATGCTGCCGTCCGGCCAGCGTCCCGCCACCCATTTCGCACACCCCTCACACTGCTTCGTGGCCCTCATATGGAGCTCCCACCGAGGCCCCAGTGCTGCCGTCCGCATGCGTCCCGCCACCAATTTCGGCACACCCCTCACACGTTTCTGGCCCCATAGGGAGCTCCACCGAAAGCCCCGTGCTGCCGTCCGCATGCGTCCCGCACACCCATTTCGGCACACCCCTCACACGTTTCGTGGCCCCACAGGGAACTCCACCGAAGGCCCCAGTGCTGCCGTCCGCATGCGTCCCGCACACCCATTTCGGCCACCCCTCACACGTTTCGTGGCCCCATAGGGAGCTCCACCGAAGGCCCCATGGCTGCCGTCCGCATGCGTCCCGCACACCCATTTCGGCACACCCCTCACACGTTTCGTGGCCCCACAGGGAGCTCCACCGAAGGCCCCAGTGCTGCCGTCCGCATGCGTCCCGCACACCCAGTTCGGCACACCCCTCACACGTTTCGTGGCCCCACAGGGAGCTCCACCGAAGGCCCCATGGCTGCCGTCCGCATGCGTCCCGCACACCCATTTCGGAACACCCCTCACACGTTTCGTGGCCCCACAGGGAGCTCCACCGAAGGCCCCAGTGCTGCCGTCCGCATGCGTCCCGCACACCCATTTCGGCACACCCCTCACACGTTTCGTGGCCCCATAGGGAGCTCCACCGAAAGCCCCATGGCTGCCGTCCGCATGCGTCCCGCGCACCCATTTCGGCACACCCCTCACACGTTTCGTGGCCCCACAGGGAGCTCCACCGAAGGCCCCAGTGCTGCCGTCCGCATGCGTCCCGCGCACACATTTCGGCACACCCTCACACGCTTCGTGGCCCCATAGGGAGCTCCACCGAAGGCCCCATGGCTGCCGTCCGCATGCGTCCCGCACACCCATTTCGGCACACCCCTCACACGTTTCGTGGCCCCACAGGGAGCTCCACCGAAGGCCCCAGTGCTGCCGTCCGCATGCGTCCCGCACACTCATTTCGGCACACCCCTCACACGTTTCGTGGCCCCATAGGGAGCTCCACCGAAGGCCCCAATGCTGCCGTCCGCATGCGTCCCGCACACCCATTTCGGCACACCCCTCACACGTTTCGTGGCCCCACAGGGAGCTCCACCGAAGGCCCCAGTGCTGCCGTCCGCATGCGTCCCGCACACCCATTTCGGCACACCCCTCACACGTTTCGTGGCCCCATAGGGAGCTCCACCGAAAGCCCCATGGCCGCCGTCCGCATGCGTCCCGCACGCCCATTTCGGCACACCCCTCACACGTTTCGTGGCCCCACAGGGAGCTCCACCGAAGGCCCCAGTGCTGCCGTCCGCATGCGTCCCGCACACCCATTTCGGCACACCCCTCACACGTTTCGTGGCCCCCAAGGGAGCTCCACCGAAGGCCCCATGGCTGCCGTCCGCATGCGTCCCGCCAACCCATTCTCGGCACACCCCTCACACGTTTTCGTTGGCCCCATAGGGAGCTCCACCGAAGGCCCCTCGCTGCCGTCCCGCATGCGTCCCGCACACCCATTTTCGGCACCCCCGTCACACGTTTCGTGGCCCCATTAGGGAGCTCCACCGAAGGCCCTATGGCGCGTCCCGCTGCGTCCCTCACACCCATTTTCGCACACCCTCACACGTTTCGGTGGCCCCCATAGGAGCCCAAAGGGAAGGCCCCAGTGCTGCCGTCCGCATGCGTCCCTCACACCCATTTCGGCACACCCCTCTCACGTTTCGTGGCCCCATAGGGAGCTCCACCGAAGGCCCCATGGCTGCCGTCCGCATGCGTCCCGCACACCCATTTCGGCACACCCCTCACACGTTTCGTGGCCCCACAGGGAGCTCCACCGAAGGCCCCAGTGCTGCCGTCCGCATGCTCCCGCACACTCATTTCGGCACACCCCTCACACGTTTCGTGGCCCCATAGGGAGCTCCACCGAAGGCACCCTCAGTGCCTGCCGTCCGCATGCGTCCCGCACACCCATTTCGGCATCACCCCCAACGACAGCGCCTTCGTGGCACCATAGGAGAAGCTCCGCCGAAGGCCCCAGTTCTGCCGTCCGCAATTGCGTACCCGCACACCCATTTCGGCACACCCCTCACACGTTTCGTGGCCCATAGGGGGCTCCACCGAAGGCCCCAGTGTTTGTCCGTCCGCATGCGTCCCGCACACCCATCTCGGCACAGCCCCTCACACGTTTCGTGCCCCATAGGGAACTCCACCGAAGCCCCTGGCCTGCCAATACAATTGGAAGGACCACACACTGTCGCACACCCTCACACGTTTTCGTGGCTCCCATAGGGAGCTCCACCGAAGGCCCCATGGCTGCCGTCCGCATGCGCCCCGCACACCCATTTCGGCACACCCCTCACACGTTTCGTGGCCCCACAGGGAGCTCCACCGAAGGCCCCAGTGCTGCCGTCCGCATGCGTCCCGCACACCCATTTCGGCACACCCCTCCCACGTTTCGTGGCCCCATAGGGAGCTCCACCGAAGGCCCCAGTGCTGCCGTCCGCATGCGTCCCGCACACCCATTTCGGCACACCCCTCACACGTTTCGTGGCCCCATAGGGAGCGCCACCGAAGAAGATATTCACAGGTGCGGTACTCTCAACTGCATATGGTTGGGTCCTTCGCCAGGCTAATTTTTCGTCCAAGATCGGCCTGTGGGGGGACATGCCCGACCTAATTCTGAAGTCGCGCCCATGGATCGAAGACAGGGGCCCGATGGCCCCGCCCCGATGCGGAGGCCTCCGGCGCCGTGCTCCCCTTGCTGTCTCGCGGACGTCAGGGGCAACGACAGGGGTGGATAGGCTCAGGGAGGAGGAGGAGGAGGAGGAGGAGGAGGAGGAGGAGGAGGAGGAGGAGGAGGAGGCGGCGAGTAGTACGAGCGCAGGAGGAGGAGGAGGAGGAGGAGGAGGAGGAGGAGGAGGAGGATGCAGGCGACCCCCTCCCCCAATCGCCCACGGAGCGCCGAGGAGGGGCCCGGTAGCCCCAGGCTGCCCAGGAGCCCCTGGAGTCGCGCTCGGGGACCCCTCGCCGATCTATCGGCGATGTGTGTCGCTCAGGTCGACGTGTCCCCCATTCGGTGCCAGTCCCCCCCCCCGCCGTTGCGCCTCCTCCTCCTCCCTCCTCCTCCTCCCCCTCCTCCTCCGCCTCCTCCTCCTCCTCCTCCCTGTTCTCCTCCTCCTCTTCCTCCTCCTCCTCCTCCTCCTCCTCTCGCTGCGGTGGCCCCCGGACCTCGCCCTCCGCTCCGGGGGTCAGGGCCGCTCGCTCCTCGCGCTTGCGGGGGGAGGCCCAGGGCCGCCCGCGCCCGCCGTGCGGCCCCGGGGCGCCTGGTCTTCCCCGGGCGGGGGGGCAGAACCCCCTTGACCTTCCAGGAGGGCAAAAAAATAGCACGCGACTTAAAAACCTATCCCAGAGCTATTCACTGTATTGGCTTTAGGCTGTTTCGTTTCGTTGTTTAGGTTTTAGGCCTCCCGTGCTAAAAATAGCTCTCTGGAAGGTCAGGGCCAGGCACCTGGCGTTTTTTTTGTCGACGCACTGGCCCCTGGCCGCTCGACCCGCTCCCAGGCAGAGCCGCCTTCTCATCGCGAGTGGTGCCTGGATGGCCCCAGGGTCCAACTTTGGGCAGGTGTCGATTCCGCTGTCGGTTTGGTCGGTTTTCGGTTAAGCTATCGCCATGGCTGGCGTTGATCTGGATCGCTGCCTCACGTCCCCAGGACCTCCCATGATGTTTTTTTTTGTGCGATACGAGGTCCTTAGGCTTCTCGACATCTTCCTGGGAACCATTTTCTTATTCCAGACTGTTGTTCGACGCACCCAGAAACCAGAAACAGCGTCTAGACCGAACATGTGCATAATTCTGCATCCCTTTTCTATCCGACGCAGCCTTCTTTTGTCCGTGACGTGGGCCCCCAGTAGTCTCGACCTGTCCCCAGGTG
>CAUYUJ010019643.1:97497-109997 GCA_963575745.1 Prorocentrum cordatum
CCCCTCGCCCCGCTCTTTCTTTCCCCCTCATCCTCATCGTCCTCTCCCGCCACTCTTGGTTGTTCTGGATGGCTCTTGCACGCAGGCCGCACGTACTTTTCAGTCCTCCTAGCTCCTTCCTCTTCCGCACGTGCAGTCAACCCGCAGTAAGGATTAGCGACGTTCCAAGGTTACCCTTGCATCTTTCTGTCCATGGCCGCTTTCGCTGGCCGCGCCCCGCGCTCAAAGTGTCGACATGGCCCTCCCAGGCCTTTGCGTCCGTGTCGTGCGTCCTCATTGTAAGAGTCGACCGTACCCCCACCCCCCGGCAAGTGCGGACAAGAGTGAGGGGGGACACGCTTCCCGCGCGCCCTCCTCTCGCGCACCGCCTCTGCTTCCAGCCACGCGCGCGCAGGAGCAAGGCAAGGACCATTCGTCGCCCTCTTTCTGTGAGAAATCAGCGGTAAGTCGGTACATCAGAGAGGAGGAAAAAGATACCCATACCGCTACCCTTTCCTCGTTCTCCCCTGTTTGGGTGTCCTGGGAGGCCCTCGTCGCCACCGCTGGATTCGCCTCGGGGTCCTGGTCGGAGCGCATCTTGGGAGGGGTCTGGGAAGTAGCGGTATCAGTGCCTCTTGTTTTCCCCAGGAAAGCGGTCCCGGCGTCTCGCTTGATACCCACTATCGGCGACCCGACAGTTGAAAAGGCTATATGGATGGGTGGTTGCCCGCATTGAGAGTGTGGGTATCGAACCCACGTCGCGCAAGTGCATGTCAACATTTCCCAACAAGGACGGGGGCGGCTCGCTACCAATGTGTGTGTTCTCGCTTTCGGTCCACGCGCCTTCGCATTACATCTTTCCAGCAGCTGCACGGCTAGAAGCCAGCTCCAGTTTGCTTAGGCTACAGATTGCCCAGACGCCGCAGGCATGTGACATCTATTTTCACACGAGGTGCTCAGGTAGATGGCATTTCGTTTCTAAACTATGTCTCTCGCCTGAGCACCGTGCTCATTCGTACCAAACGCCCATAGCAGGAGTAGGGATGCAGGGCGGTCAGTTTTCCATCGTGGGATCTCGCCAGAGACAGCCTTGCACTTGAGGGCAATACAGCTGGAAGCTTCTCACATATGCAGACACGGGATGCCATTCCTTATATCGAGTTCGACCTCTCGCTCCTTATAGCTCCTGCATGCAAATTGGAGGCCTAAGCCTCTGCTCAGATGGAAGGCGCTCCTACGGAATATCTGCGCCTGGAGCTCGAATCTACTCGCAGCTCTGCACGCATGGAGGGCGGCTTCTCCACGATCGAAGACCTTGGCATACTCGCAACTACATGGGCGAAGGGGGTCTCCTTCTCATTCTCACGCTCTGGTTCTGACGCCGCGAACGTTTTCCTTAATGGCTTACTAGCAGCATGGATGGACGATCCCCTCAGGAGGATGAGGAGGAAAAGGAGGAGGAGATGGAAACGGCGGAGGTAACGGAGGAGGAGGGGGAGGAGTGGGAGAAGGAGGAGGAAGGAGGAGGAGGGCAAGGATGAGGAGAAGGAGGGCTGAGGATGTGGGCAGGAGGAGGAGGAGGAGCTGGAGGAGGAAGGAGGAGGAAGCGGAGGAGAGAGGCGTAGATGGAGGGGAGGAGGGAAGGGGGAAGGAGGGGGGGGGGGAGTGAGGCCGACGTCGAACCTCGACGGGCCCGCAGGTCAAACTGTGGAGGCCCCCACAGCTCCGTCATTGCCCGAAAAAGCATGACCACGCCGACCACGACGGCGACGCCGTCGCCGCCGCCGCCGACGACGACGACCACCGCGACCACGACGACGACGGCGGCGGCGGCGGCGGCGGAGGCGGCAGCGGGGGGGGGGGGGGGGGGGGGCGGCGGCGACGAACGACGACACGGCGGCGGCGGCGGCGGCGGCGGGCAGCGGCGGCGGCGGCGACCGCCGCGGCGGCGACGGCGGCGACGGCGACGGCGACGGCGGTGGCGGCGGCGACGGCGACGGCGGCGGCGGTGACTTCGAACGACGACTGGCGCCAGCGCGCCGCCGTCGGGCGACCGCCGCCAGGGCCACCGTGGAGGAGTGCAGGGCGTTCGGGCTGCCGGAGGCCAGCTTGGCAGAGGCCCCGCGGAGCAGCGGCCCTCCGCGGCCGTCGCCGCCGCCGACGCCTCCGTCGTCGTCGTCGTCGTCGTCGTCGTCGTCGTCGTCGTCGTCGTCGTCGTTCGTCGTCGTCGTCGTTCGTTGTCGTCGTCGTTCGTTGTCGTCGTCGTCGTCGTCGTTCGTTCGTTCGTTCGTCCGGTCGTTCGTTCGTTCGGCCGCTCTTTGGTTCGTTCGTTCGTCGTCCTTACCCTCCTCATCATCCTCGTCGTCCTGTTCGCCCTCGTCGTCGCATTTGGCCGAGGGCAGAGGATGGACGTCGGAGGTCTGGAGGCCTTCGCGGACGCCCTCGCGGAGGCCTTCGAAGAGGACCCCGAGGCCTCCTGAGGCCACAAGCTCCAATCAACCTCGAGCTCGATCCTCCGCCAGCCCCGCGCCGACGGCGACATGACAACGTCGACGATAAGCGACGAGGACGAGGACGAGGACCGCGAGGACGACGACGACAAGGCCGACGACGACGACGCGGAGGCGTCCGGAGGACCCCGAGGACTCCCTCGGCATGGTGTGCTGGAGACCTCGGCCCCGCCATCAAGCTTCCCGCCGAGCGACTAGACATCTGGCTTCGCACATGTCAGGAGCATCGAGGTCTTGGCAGCGGTGTCCGACAGGCATGGCGCAATGTGGCCATTCGTGCGGAGCACACCTGCCAACCAGAAGTCTCGCCACGTTCGTTTTCTTCTCGGCGGCCGTCCTCCATTTGACGGAGGTAATCCTGGAGAGTGGATGAGGCGACGGCATGGACAATCCCCTCCCCGCACCCTGCTGCAGGCGATATTTGGAGATGTGACGATCAAATGTGTTCGTGCATCGCTACTCTGGATTCGCACAAACATGCGTATGGTCAGACTTCGCCGACACTCTACGACAACAGTTGTGGACTGCCGCGAGCCGCTATCATTGTGATCGGGTCTTGAGCAGGCTGTTGATTGATTCTCAGACCGACTACTTAATCAACAGTTGCTTGCAGCACCAGTGATGTTGATCGTCTCAGTGAGGTCATGGTGGCATGTGCAGTTGGTGGCGTTTGGCCACGAGGCAGTCGTATATTCTGAAGATTCACAACGTATGCGGGGCCGACATCTGCACTCGTTGTGGTAAGAATCCCGAGGCTTTCATTCCATGGTACTGCGAGTGTGACTCTAACGTGAGTAGCCCTGTATACGGCGCCTCAGCCGAGCTAGTCCACCAGTCCTTTGTGCAGTCCGAGTTCGACGCGGGCGTTTGGCTGGTGGAGGCGCTGTCGCCGAACCGTTGCTTGCCTTCGGCGATGCCAGCGGGGACGAGCACACCAGCAGCCCCTCTTTCCGACGAGTCGGAATGGCCATCCCTGCCTTCTGCGCGCTCGAGCCTCGCGTGGACCCGAGTGCCACTGTCCGAGGGCCCTTGGCAGGGCGGGTGACGGCTCAGAGCGAACTGGGCGCGCTCTTGCTCGCAGCGCGGTGCACGGCCGGTGGCATGGCCTTCGTCTCCGACCGCGAGTCCGTGGTGCGGGGCTGGTCCCCCGGGCGTCTCGAGCATCCCACGGGCGAGGGCTCCGACTGGTGGGCCCGGCCGGGCCAGGCGCTGGCGCGTGCGGACTCGGCCGCCGCACCGCAGGCCTCGTCGTGAACTCGTGCAGTGGAGACCCATGCCAAGGAGCACCCTGCTTGCCTCCAGGGTGCCCTGGGCTCCCTGGGCGTCGATGATCCTGCGAATTGGGCAGCGTGGCCTCTCCCGCCCCGAAAAGCCACGGGGACGCCCTGGGGTCTCGCGGTCGGGTTTCTTGCGGAGGGTACTTTCTGTGGTCGGGCCTCCGCTGTGCTTGACCGGCGAGGCCGTGCTTCGGCCGGCGGCTCCGAGGTGGACGGTCGCGAGCGGCCGCGTGACGGAGGACGCGGCGGCCCCTGCCGCCGGGGAGGCGGGCCTCCCAGCCACCGCGCGGCAGCGGGTTCTGCTGCACGGGAGGCGGGCGAGGCTCGCGCGGAGGCGGATCCTTCGAGCTGCACTGGGGCGGATGGCCGCGGGGGCAGCTTTCCACAAAGAAAAAAGCCGCCTCCTCCTCCTCCTCCTCCTCCTCCTCCTCATTCAGTTATTCATTCATTCATTCATTCATTCATTCATTCATTCATTCATTCATTCATTCATTCATTCATTCATCCATTCCTACCATAAGGGCAGAGTCATGACGCTCGTGCTCTGGAGATGGAGAAGAACCGGGATAATGACAGAGACATGCAGGCAGAGAACAAGTGCACCGTCCTCGGCAAGCTACCCTGGCGGCACACCTGTTTGAATTCTCATCGTCGCCTGGAGACGGAATGGGGAAGGGAAAGGAGAGCCTCCGAGGAACTACAAAAGCGAGCTGGCAAGAAGGCCAGCACCCTGAAGTTAATACCTTTTAACGTGGGTGTACACAGCAGTGCACAAGTGCACTAAACCTTGGCAACAGGGCCCTTCCCTCGGGGTGGGTAAGCAGAGACTGACTGAAGTTACTGTCTATGGCGAGCGAAATCCTGAAAGGAAACGCACTTGGGGTTACTGCCCTGAAGTAGGCGAAACTGGCGGAGCTCGAGAGCACGGCAAACCTTGGCCCCTAGGTCCTTCACCTCAGACAGAGGCGACAAGTGGGGGGTTGACAGCCTGAGGAAATTTGGAGAGGAGCCCCCTCCTCTTGCTCCTCCTCCTCCTCCTCCTCCTCCTCCTCCGTCAGGGCTGCACGGTGCGCTTCACCTTGGCCTCGAGCTTTGCTGTTTCGAGCGTATCGAGGTGTCAGATGTGCTGTGCTGCGAGGGCGCATCATCGGCAGCAGCAGGCATGAGAGGCGACAGACATGCAGCGCAATGCCGAGTATCATTATTCTTAGTATTATGCTTATTATTATTATTCTTCATATTGTGCTTATTATTATTATTATTCCGTCTCCTCCGTCGTGGTCCCATCTGCTGCTGTCTCGCTCTCCCTCTTCTCCTCGCACTTTCTGGATCACGCAGGGCGAGAGGCGTGCAAGATTTGGAGGCTCGGCCGCGAGAGTCATGACGGTTCAGTCTAGGCTGACCTTGTTTTCCGAGTCGATCAAGGAAAACGGTGTGATGTTTTTCCCGCCCCCGTGCGTCCCAATGCTCTTGTCGCTGGACGGTTTGATCGTGATGGCCACAGCTTGCCGTTTCAAGGCCACCGGAAATCATGGTATTGGCTTTATCGCGGATGTTGCGATTCTAACCAGTTTCGTGTTTGGGGCCAGGTCTGCCAGCGTCAGCAACCCCAAACCCGAGCCGAACATGGGAATTGTATGTCACATGGGTTTTGGCCAAATGTCCCAAGCAAAGCAGAGCAAGCTTCTAGACGCAAGCACCCGTGATTCGATGATGTGGTCGCTTTGTTATATCCTTACGCCTTCCTCCTGCTCCCGCCTGGGCGCGTCGCATATCCTTCACTCGCCTAGCCTTTTGCGAGGGGCCGCGCGGAAGCGGGCGCATTGTCGCCGTCGCGCAGGCCCCCTGCAGGTTTCGCTTGGTGGTGGAGTTCGATCGCCGAGCCATGGGAAAGCGGCAGCGGCAGCGGGGCCGCGCGAGAGTGGGCGAAATGCGGTTTTCGCCCGAGCGTCACGCAGATGTTGCGTGAAAGTGGCAGTGCTGCTTCGGCGCGGTGCACGCTTCGTCTCTCGCCGCGCTCATCGCAACTTTGACCGCGCGCGAGGGCTAAGCGATGTTCTCTGGACGTTCTGGAACTTCCTCTCGCGCCCGTGCGCGGCACGTGCTTTCTGCTCCTCGCCAAGTCGTCGGAAGCGGGGCCGCGCGGAAGCGCCGTCCGTTCGCCAGGGGGAACGCGGGCCAGTCCCAATACCAAGTGTTGCCACAATTGGCTTTTATGCTGTGGGAGGAAGGGTGGGCATGCGCGGGCCCCCCTGGCTGTTCGCCTCCTTCTGCCGCTCCTCTTGCTGTTCATCCTGCTGCTGCTGCTCCTGCTCCTGCTCCTGCTCCTGCTCCTGCTCCTGCTCCTGCTCCTGCTCCTGCTGCTTCTCCTCCTCCTCCTGCTCCTCCTGCTCCTCCTCCTCCTCCTCCTCCTCCTCCTCCTCCTCCTCCTCCTCCTCCTCCTCCTCCTCCTCCTCTTGCTCCTCCTCTTGCTCCTCCGTAGCCATTTTTGCTCAAGGGGCGCACGATCAGCTGGCAGCTCCTTACCCTAGTCCGGCGCCGCTGCGCGCTGCAGCTGGGCCGACGGGTGGTGGTCCATCGATGGATCCCGTCGGGGATCCACCCGGCCGGTGCCGCCCAGCGCGTCTTCGAGTCTTCGAGCTGGATGGGGGCCCTGGGCTCCCGCCGCTCGCCGCGGGGCTCCCTGCGCAGCCGGGGGCCCGACGCGGCCAGCCCCGCGGCGTGGACGGGGACCACAGAGCGGGTGGGGTCTCCGCGCGCCTGGTGGCGGGGCGAGGAGCTCGTGTCCGTCATGGAGGCCGAAGGCCCGCTGCTCCGAGGACGACGAGGGCCACGACACCGAGGACGACGAGGGCCCCTACACCGGCGACGTCGGCGAGATGGCCAAGGTGAGCCTCCGCGAGAGGCTCGTCGCGGGCGACCTGCGGGACGGCTGCGCCTTGGAGGGCCGTGGCCGCCCTCCACTCCCGGCGCGGGCTCGGCTCGCTGCTGGGCTCGCCAGGGAGGACGATTCTGACCGGCCAGCGCTGTGAAGGCGCTTTGTTGGCGAGGGCACCGGGCAGGTCCCCGAGGAAGGAGACTCCGACGACGGCTCCGACTCGGACTTCGATCGACCCCGACGAGTACGCCGACCTGACCAGGGAGGACGAGTCCGACCGGCCAGCGTTGTGGAGGCGCTCCGCTGACGAGGGCACCGAGCAGTTGTGGGACCCGCTGGCCCCGGCGCTGGCCCCGGCGCCGGCTGGCGCCGAGGAGACCCCCCATGGCAGACCAGGTGGGGCGTCCTTGTCTAGTTCTCGCGGGGCTGAGGCAGATCCAGGACGACAAGCCGCGCCTGGACGCCCTGCCCCGTCCGCAGGCGCGCCGCGAGATGGCCGCGCAGAGGGCGCGCGCCGAGGGCCTCGCCTCGAGGCGCCGAGGGCCCCGCCTCGCCCGAGGCGGCCGCTCGGAAGCACGAGCCTGACAGGGCAGAGGCGCCGGCGGGCGCGCCGCAGCGGGCCCCGCGGGCCGAGCAGAGCCGGGCGAGGCGGCGGAGCCGCGGGGTCGAGGCGGCGCGGCCGAGGGGGGCGGCGCCCGCTCGGGAGGCGGCCCTCGAGGCGGAGGCGGAGGGCCTGCGCAGGGAGACGCGGGAGGTTGCGCGCGAAGCCGGGGGCGGCGCCGCCCGCGGCGGCGGAGCCCGCAGCGGCGGAGCCCGCGGCGGCGGCCCCCGAGGCGGCGGCCCCTGGGGAGGCGCCCGCGGCCGCAAGGGGAGGCAAAGGCCGCCCGCTTTTGAGCGGGAGCGGCAGAGGAGCGGGCGCGCCACGGGGAGGCCGGAGAGGCCGAGGCGGAGTGCTCCGGCGGCGGGGGGGAGAGCACCGCGGCAGAGATCGTCGGTATCGTTTAACCAATCCCCATCCCCATCCCCCTCCCCTTCGAGACCCCCACCAAATTACCACCCCAGTTGGGGATACACCCCTCGAAACCCGAAGGGAACGGCCTATCCCGTCTAGGGGGGTAAATCGGCCAGTGGGGCCCAGGCCACGCCGCTGGGGATGGGGGTCGCATAAATGATGCTCAGGTCGAAGACGAACAAAAGGCCACAAACGTAAACTCGTGGCGCTCCGCGCGGATTTCTGGGAGCCGCGTTGTGGCCCCCCCCGGCGGCGCCTCCAGCGCCGCCCACGGCGCGCTCCGCGCGCCAGGGAGGGAGGGGTCCAGCGCGAGTCCACGAAATCCGCGCGGAGCGCCAAAAGTTTACGTTCATGTTTTTTATTCTTCTGGTCCAACGACGCAGCCCGAGAGACAGCGCGTGGGGCACGTGAGGCGACCCTCCCCGCGTGTCGGCGCGGCGCAGGCGGGCGTCCCTCCGACGGTCCGAGGAGGCTTGCGCACGCCATTCTCCTTCCGCTCCGCCCCCTCCCCCGCAGAACGCAGACTCCTCGCGCGCCCGCTGCAAGGAGCGGCCGGTAGATCAGCGCCGTCCCGTGTGGGGTATACGACCATGCTGGTTGTCCTCAGAGCTGGTTTTAGGGCGCGTGTCATTCTTGCACGATGCGGGCAAGGGCCTAATCTGGGTCGATCTAGATCCCCCCAGCCTCCCATTCGCATGGTATGGACCCGGATGGATTTGTACAGAGCGGTTGTCTATGCTACATGTCCAGGCCGACACAGACTTGCGAGGTCGGTTGACGCCGCCGCGGGACAATCAGCCATAAGTGGGCTCAACGCTCATCCCCGACCAAGACTTCAGTTCTGCGCGGTGCGCGACCCGCGGCCGCGCCAGCCCGAGCTTCCATCCTTGATGGTAGCAGCTGATGTTTTTGCTACTGAAGTCGATGAAGACACAACTGCACCCTCTTTGTAGATCCCCTGGCGAAGATCGCGGGGGAGCGCTATGGTGATCTTGCATATCATTATTTCTGAATCCAGGCACTGCGGGACGCCCGACTTTCGCCTGCACGCGGCTATCAGGCAGTGTTCGACAATGCCAGTCCACAACTCCTGAAACCCGTGAGTTCCACCTGTCTTCCGAGTGTAGTATAACTATTGTGAGCACCAGACCATTTGTGCTTTCGCAAACTTCTGCTATGCCGTGGCGACAGACCGTACCGTAGCATTGGAGAAGCATGCTCCCATTGGCTGCTTGCCCAGGTCCTGCATTCCATGATGCTGCCTGCACGCGCGCACTCTGGTAATGACCCGCGGCGCTCCCGCCTACGTTACATGGGACTGTCTAGGAGCCATCAGGCACAGCTTCAGACATGTGTGCGTCTACCAAGCATGGCGGCCTGAACTTCAAGTTGTTCTCCCCGAAGTAGCAGTGGCCATGCGCATTATGTATTGAGCTCGGCCCTCGGTGTGAGCACGAGCCCATTGCACGCCTCCTGTCGCGATGGCACTTTCCTCCTCCTCCTCCTCCTCCTCCTCCTCCTCCTCCGCCTCCTCTCGATTTCGAGGAGGCCTCGAAGTGCGGCCAGGGGGAAGGGGAGGCCCCCTGAAGGGCAGCCCCGCCTGGCCTGTGCGAGAGCTTCCCTCCCCCCCCCCCGCGGGAGGCGCTGCAGAGCGAGCGGCAGCTGGAGGGCCTGCTCGCGAAGCTCAGGACGCCGCCGCTGCCGCCGCCGCCGCCGCCGTCCTCCGCCTCCGCCTCCGCCTCCCTCGGCCGCCTCCTCCTCGTCCTCCTCCTCTCCTCCTCCTCCTCCCCTCCTCCTCCTCCTCGCCTCCTCCTCCTCCGCTCCTCCTCCTCCTCCTCCTCCTCCTCCCTTCCTCCGCCTCCTCCTCCTCCATCTCCTCCGCCTCCTCCTCCTCCTCCGCCTCCTCCTCCGCCCGAGGGGTGTGCCCTCCTCCCCGCTCGGCCCGGGCGCGTCGCGGTCGGGCGGCCTGCTTCCAGGGTGCGCGGGCACCTCCTCCTCGGCCCGAGGGGTGGGCCCGCCTCCCCGCTCGGCCGCGGCCGCGGCGCGGTCGGGCGGCCTGCTTCGAGGCGCGGGGGCACCGACCGTCCGCAGGCTGCTCGTGCTCCCTGTCCTGCTCCTCCTCCCTCCTCCTCCTCGTGACCTTCCTCCTTTCTCATCCTCGTCCTCCTTTCTCCTCCTCCTCCTCCTTGTCCTCCTCCTCCTCCTCATCATCCTGCTTCTCTTCTGCTTCCTCCTCCTCTTCTCCCTCCCTCCCTCCCTCGTCCTCTCCTGCTCCTCCCTCCCCTTCCTTCCCTTCTCCCCCCTATCCCCTCATTTCTACAGGCACACTCCATTCAGCGCGCGTCTTCCTCCAACTCTTCGCCCTTTCCCCCACACGCGCGCGCCCTCCCCTTTTCCGCCGTGCGCTCACAGTGGCGCGTCGTCGTCGTCGCCGTCCTCGGATATTCAGTTCCAGCTGATACTTAAGTATTGCTGACCTCTGAAATCGGTTCTGGACGCTCTCGTCTCGACGCCGGCTGCATTTGTGGTTGAAGCCGAAGCTTCCGCTCGAGCGCGGGCAAGGTGACGAATGTGTGTGTATGTGTGCGTTGGAGGCCCAACTACGAGGACAGTGGCTCCCGCTCGATATTTGCCCACAACTTACTCTGAGACACCCTGGCTAAAGACGGCCCCAAACTCAGGAACGGCGCTGTCGGTCAAGATCTCATCGTGAATCCGGCAAATCCTTGGAGGCCCAGCTGCGACGACAACGGCTCTGGCTCGATTTGCTCACACTTTTTCTTCGAGACGCCTTGGCCAGAGAGGACCCAGACCCAGAACTCAGGAACGGCGCTCTCGCTCGAGACATCTTCACATTTGAGACAAGACGTTGGAGGCCCAACTACGACGACAACGGCTCTCGCTCGAGACGCTCTCATGAACGGCGCTCTTGTTTGAGATTTTTCCGCAGCTCAATTAAGTTGAATCGAGGTCCGACTGCGACGACAACAGCTCCCGCTCGATGCTTGTCTACACGTGTCTCCGAGACGCCCTGGCCAGAGAGGCTTCCAAACTCACGAACGGCGCTATCGCTCGAGACCGTCTTGAAAAGCAGGCAAGCTGTTGGAGGTCCACGTGCGACTCAACGGCCCCTGCTGGACACTTCCTCGCGATTTGCCCCGAAGCGCCCTGGCCAGAGAGGGCCCAAAACTCAGGAACCGCGCTCGCGCTCGAGACCGCCTCGCAATGTAGACAAGTTGTCGGATGCCCATCGACAGCCTTGGAACATTTCGCCTAACGCGACACCGCTGCCCCAGGAACACTTGCAAGACAACTGCAGGAACTTGCGCCCCAGCCACATGCATGTTCATGCGTCCTGGCGGCCCAGCCACATGCACCCGTTGTTTTTGGAAAAGCCGCGGGGAGGCTGCAAAAGTGGGGGGCCGCGCACGAGCCAAAAACAAACCATAATCCGATCGGAACCAACTGCCCTAGCCAGCTCCACTTGCGAGCCCAACCAGCCCAACCAGCCACCCAGCCAGCCCGTCAGCCAACCACGCCGACCAGCCACCCCACTCCGCCAATCCCGCCAACCTGGCCACCCCCGCCGCTTGCCTTCCGTCACGGCGGGGGGGGGAAGTGTGTCTTACAAGCGGAAACAAGAAATGTCAAAATATCACCCAGGCAAAGCACACAGCACCGTGGGGGAACAGGCTTCGCGCCCTGGGAGCTCTGGGCCAGTTTGGTGCGTCAAGTGTGATACCGTCGTCACTGCTTTTGATCTTGACCGCACCCCCTTTATCAACGGAAAGGCTCCCATCCTCGAGACCGTTGTGGCTTTTGAGGCCCGCGCGGGACTTCTCAGAGGGCCTCCCAGAAGGGCCCGGGCAAGCCAAGCCACATAGCCACGTGGGGGACCGCTTCCTGCCCCAGGTGGTCCCAGGAAGCTCCAGGAAGCTCAGGAGGTCGCAGAGCGCCTTGGAAAGCCCCCAGAGGCCCTTGAGGCCGCGCGAGGTCCAACCAGGCCCAAGGAGATCCCAGGAGGCCCCAGCGGGACCCAAACCGCCCCCCCCAGGAGGTCCCAGGAGGCGCCTGGAAAAGCAAGCTCCTGGAGGCCCCAGGAAGTTCAAGGAAGCCCCAGGGAGCTCTAGGAGGCCACAGGAGGCACAACGAGGTTCCAGGAGGCCCCAGAAGGCTCCAGGAGGCCCCGGGAAGTCCCAGAAGAAGAAGGCCCCAAGAGGTCCCATGATCCATCGCGCGGGAGGGAAGGAGGGGCGGGAGGAGGAGGAGCATGAGAACGAATACGAATCATAATATTATTAAGAATGCAACGAATGACACTATTATCGCGAATATTCGGGTATTAGAAATAATAGTCAGGCTGTGACGAATACTACTACCACTACTACCACCACCACCACCACTACCACCACTACTACTACTACTACTACTACTACTACTACTACTACTACTACTACTACTACTACTACTACTACTACTAGTACTACTACTACACTACTACTACTACTACTACTACTCCTCTACTCTACTACTACTACTAGACTACTACTACTACTCCACTACTCTACTACTACTACTACACTACTACTACTACCTACTACGCTACGACTACTACTACGAATACACTAGTACTAGTAGTATAGTAGGAGTAGTAGTATAGTGTGAGTAGGTATTAGTAGTAGTAGTAGTAGTGTATTATAAGTAGTAGTAGTAGTATTAGTAGTAGTAGTAGTAGTAGTAGTAGTAGTAAGTAGTAGTAGTAGTAGTACCCGTACTAGTAGTAGTAGTAGTAGTAGTAGTAGTAGTAGTAGTAGTAGTAGTAGTAGTAGTAGTAGTAGTTTGAG
>CAUYUJ010019643.1:117497-144997 GCA_963575745.1 Prorocentrum cordatum
AGTGCTGCTGAATGCTTCTAGCAGGAGCTGGTATGAAAAGAACTCAGTTCTAGACGGGGCTTGGTTCATATACTAGTCGGCGGATACAGGAGGGAGAGACACATGAAGGTCAAAGCAGCTTCTTAGACATGTTCGCAAGACGGTCGTCGTCGTCGCCGCCGTCGTCCTCGCCGCCGCCTTCGTCGTCGTCGTCGTCGTCGTCGTCTCATCGTCGTTGTTTTCGAGGCTTGTGGGCGTCTTGAGGCTTTCGTCGCCACGGCTGGAAGCGGTTCGGAAGTGTGGCCAGGGTGGACTCCAGGAGTGGCGCATGGACAGGCTCTGAGTGGATTTCTGTCGGGCGGGGCAGAAGGGGGCGGTCTTCAGAGATGGCAAGGGGCTTCCCGCAGGCCGCCCTGCTTTCCGAAAAGCCTTCGTCGGAATTTCTGATTCCCTCTTTGGGAAGCAGCCCGCGTCGGGGCCGCCGGGGGCATTGATTGGTGGTCAACACGTGAGGCGTTCCACGGAAGGCCTCGCATTCGAGGGTCGAGGAAGTTGCCATCTCTTTCTCAGCGGATGGCGGCGAAGGCTGGCGGAAGTGAAGCGTATGCGGTGTCGCGGGCGGAAGCTGGCGAAAGGCTGGCGGAAGCCGCCGGAAGTAGAAGTTGCGCCCGCAAGAGAGGTGCCACGTGCGTCCCGATTTATTCGCCATGGTGAAGCGGGTCCTGAGATTTTTCTCCGTTGTCGGGCCTTCGGGGCTCTCCACGGGCCCCCGGGCCGTCAAAACACGGCTCAGGATGAAGGTCTCGTCTTTGGGGGAAGGCCAGTGGGTCCAGGACCCGCTTCCCTCCGGACCCGCCTCATCCTTGCTAATGTACAGCCAGGGCGCTGAAGAAGGAACCCTTTGCGTAGTGGGGGGGCTCCGTGCTCCTTGATTATTTCGCAGCTTGCCTTCGGTTTTGCTGGGGTCTTCCATGGGAGATCCAAGCTTAACTTCTGGAAAAACGGGCCTCGTTCCTTATGCAGGGTTCCTTAGGTCAACTCCCCGACTGTGCCTCGCCACGCGGGCGGCTGGTGCAGGGGGCCCCCCTGGCGCCGTGCCTCTGCTCGCAGCGCGGGCCCCCACAGAAGTCCCGACCTCTGCCCCAGGGGCCGGCCTTCCATGAAGAAGTGGAGGACGAGGAGGCGGAGGAGGAGGACGAGGGGGAGGAGGAGGAGGCGGAGGAGGAGGAGGGAGGGGGAGGAGGAGGAGGAGGAGGAGGAGGGAGGAGGGAGGAGGAGGAGGAGGAGGGAGGAGGGAGGAGGAGGAGGAGGAGGAGGGGGAGGGGGAGGAGGAGGAGGAGGGCTCTGCTGCTCCCCGCTTGCCAATGTGTGCTTTCCCTGTCGAGGCTGCGGCCTTCCGGCCAAAGCCCTGATGCGGGCAGGGGTGCGCTCCCCAACGGCGCGCGCACGGCTCCGACGCTCGCCTCGCTTCTCGCCTCTCGGGCCCAGGCTTACGTCGGGCATGTCCCTCTACAGGGGGAATGTTCAAATATACTCAGAAATAGTCTGGGGGCGATTTTGCTTTTACTAGTTGTGTCTATGTTTCAATTTTTTGGGGGTGCTCTGGTTTTCTTCCAAACTCCGCCTGTAGGAGGACGTGCCCGATCTAAGCCCAGGCTTCGGCGGTGTGTTTTTCTCGCAGCGCGGAACCCCAGGGACCTCGTCGGGGGCAGGAGCATGATCGCCATGGGGGTGGGTGGGTCCTGAGGGAAACGGGTCCTGAGGTTTGTCGCCGTTTTCGGGCTCTCGGGGCCCTCCAAGGGCCCCGTGGCTGTTAGAGAACGGCTCAGGATGAAGATCTGAAGAAGTCTTTTGCCGAAAGGGGCTATGGAATGCAACGTGACAACAATGCTATGCTACATGATGCATTCTACACTGCTGCATGCTACTCCACATTCCTGATACTACAAGCGTCTGAGGGGGGAATTTCTTCACCCCTCCTCGCAGCGATTCGGGCTGTACCCCGTCTCGCGGCGCTCTGTCAGTCCGGTGGACGGCCCTCGCCATCCAGAAAAGGTAGCGGAGCTGTGGCGATCCACAACCACGCAGTGGCAAGGTGTTCAGTGCTCAGTAGCGTTGCGCCCGGCGCGGGGCCACCCGCCGCAGCTAGGCGCCGTGTTGGGCTCAGGCCTGGTGCGGAGCTCCCCGCTTCCAGGCTCGGTTGCGCACCCGGCGCGGGGCTACCCGCAGCCAGGGGCTCAGAGTCGAGCTCGTGCTCGATGCCGGGCGTTTCGCCTCCCGGCTCCTCTGCGGTCCGGTCAGAGTAGGCGCAGACCATACTGCGCTCGCCCTTCCCGAAACTCCTGGTTGATTCCTTTCATGTGCTCCTCCATCTCCTTCTTCGTAAGTGGCTTGGTGAGCAAGTCTGCCCTGTTCTCCTTCGTGCCAAACTTACCGAGATCGAGATGTCTCATAGCGAGTCTCTCCTGCACCCAGAGGTATCGTGTCTGGATGTGTTTCTGCTTTCCTACCCCTCTCCTCGAAGAGAAGCCTCGTGCCGCTGATGAGTCAGAGACCACCTTCAGCTCGCACACCACATTCCAGTCTTCTAATATACCCTTGATGCCTAGTCCTGTACAAGCACCCGCGCTTATGGCATAGTACTCGTTCTCGCCAGACGAGAGACCGATCACCTGCAAGATGTTGCACATGTGCTTGACCACGTGCTTGCCGACGAAGGCAACTTGGCCGACTGTTGACCTCCGAGACACCTTGTCTCCGGCGGTGTCGCTGTCCACCATGATCACCACCTTGACGACGTCATCGTTGGCAGTGTTCCTGTCCCTGGTGAACTTCTGCACGACACGCGGCCGTCCCTTGAGGTATCTGGCCAACCTCTTCAGGCGTACAGCATCTACCTGCCTCGGGGACTGCATATACTTTGCC
Source organism: Prorocentrum cordatum (assembly GCA_963575745.1). Lineage (NCBI taxonomy): Eukaryota > Dinophyceae > Prorocentrales > Prorocentraceae > Prorocentrum > Prorocentrum cordatum. Next base: position 120,402 of record CAUYUJ010019643.1, read on the forward strand.
AAGTTCTTCACTGCGTCTCCTATGTCCGCACGATCTGGAGAAAGATAAGCTGCACGCATCGTCACGCTCCTGTACTGCTTCACAGCATCCCCGGTGAGCAGCGGCGAAGTTTCTCTCTCCTCGTGTTCTGCTTCTTCTTTCTTCAGCCCTGGCGCGTCCAAAGCTTTCGTCTTCTCTCCTGCTAGCCCCATCTCTGCCACGATCATCTCTGCGTGGCGGGGATCTGCTTCAACTTCGAAACGTTCGTCCCCTGGCGGCCCAGCAACACGCAAAATGCGATTCAAGAAGACCACCTCCTGGTCACTCCGGGCTCCAAGCCGGAGGCTTCCTGTGACTTTCAGGTCGTACTTGGACCGAAGCGTCTTTTCCAGCTCGTCCAAAGCCTCGTCGTCTCCCAGGGCGCAGAAGTCGTCTCCGTGGACAAGAGACCGCAGGTCGGCGTTCATGTTGTAGAACAATGCCGGGTTGGCTTTGCCTGGCTTGTGTCCGTCTGCTTCTAAGACTGCCGTATAATCTCGTTGCCATATCGCAGATGCGTCCTGCGTGCCGTACATACTTTTCTTAAGAAGACCGCAATGTACGCCATCCGCTTCTGTGTCTGGCAACTCTATATACACCGCTCTCTCCGCCTTCCCATAGAAATGGGCCCGGGAGATGTCAAAGAACCTCATGGCCAGAGGCCGGTTCCTACTGGACCTCCGCCTTTGGACCATCATGCCGCCTAGAATCTTGACTGCTTCTAAAGGTGGCATTGCTGAGAAGAGAAGTGCTGCTGGGAGTTTTCGTCCTTCCTCGCCCTTGCCGCGCTTCTCTCGCACGACAATCCGCGACCTGTAGTTCGGATTCTCGTGGTCGCCCTTGTTGGTGTCTATCCACATCAGCTTTATGGGCGGTTGCCCTGTCACCTGTCTGCACTCTTCTATTGTCCTCTTTTCGTACACGTCTTGCTTGTGTAGCCACTGTACTTCTCGCCGTCGCTCTTCTCGAACCATCTGTGGGTCCAGCCAGCCTCCGTTCACGTCGTCCCAGTAGCGCTCGTCGTCGTCCAGGCTTTCCCTGCCTGCTTCGTACGGTTCTGGGGCGACCGGCACAGGGCCTGCTGTCGCTGCGGCCAGATCGGACAACTGGCCGTCAGCACCCATGCTCTCACGAATGGCTCGCAGAAGGCATTGTGCCAGCATTGGGGTGTGTAGGTGTGACCTCCGAACGAGGCCGCCTTCCAGCTTGACATGCACAAGTGGCTCCTGGGCGCGGGGCTGCCCGCTGCCTCTCTCGCCGGAGCTCTGCTTGCGCAATTCTGCGGCTAGCTCTGGAAGGTTGGTCATGAAACTCGTCGGGGTTCGTGCGAAGGGTGTGCCGCTGTCTCCTGCTTCGCCCCACCTGCACATGGGGCCCTTCACTCGCACCACTCCTTCTCCCCTCATGACCTCCTCTACCTCCTTCTCCTCCCAACTGCTGGCGCAATGTGGGTGTTCGTGCAATAAGTATCGTCCCCTCCTTGCCTGCTTCCTGTAGCTCTCACATGCAACCCACAAGTTCCTCCTCGCCTCCTCCTCCTCCTTACGACTCTCCTCCTCGTTCCTCTTCTTGGGAGTACGTCGTAGTTGAGGAAAGGCTGTAAGAGGAGGCGACCCGACGACGATGTAGGGATCCTCGCGCTCCAGTGTCTCGAACCACTCAGACACATCTGCTTCTTTAGCGAAATCCCATTTCGTACCATCAGGCCGTGGACATTCCATGTCCATGCACACTCCGGGCCTCAACCCCAGGCTGCCGGCAGGTGGGTTGCGAACCGTGTGCCTTCCAGGGCACGCGTCTGGCAACTCGACGGCTCCTAGCTCGAGTGCCATCTGGGTGACGTCGTCCAGTTCAGAAGACGACAAGTCGACGCAACTTGTACGGTAGGCTTCCACGATCCTACCCTCGTACATGCGTCTCAGCTCCTCCTTCCCTGCTGAGAAACTCCCCATGGCCACATCTGGCCCTTCCGGCGCGGAGCTCCCCGCAGCCGGCGCCGGCGCGGAGCTACCCGCAGCCGGCCCTGCCGACGAGCTCGCGTTCGCTCCTTCCGATGCTGCGGCTGCCTGAGCCTGCACCGCTGGCGGCACGATCACGTCGTCGTCCGCCGTCTCTAGCCTTGGATCGTCAGGCGGATCTTCCGGTGGTCGCTTCAGCGCCGCCCGGTCCAGTGCCGTGGGCATCTGGTCCACCCTCCTTTTGGCTGCTGGCCGCTCTTCTGCCGGCCCAGGCGGCCCCCTTGGGACTCCTGCCTGTCTAGGCGCTCCCGACGCGTCCGCCGCGGAGCCGCCCGCGGGCGGCGCTGGCACATCAGCTCCTCTGCGTGCCTGCTGCGCCTCCACCCGCCTCCGTTGCTGCACATCTGCCTCAATGTGCGCCTTCATTCTCTGCGTGCACTCGACAGAGTGTGCCACTCCTGCCGGTATCCCACACGAGATGTTCGTACACGCCATACAGTTGGGAGTCGGCCCGTAGGCTTCGATGTCCCTCTTGAGGATGTAGAGTTTCCTGGGTCCCGGGACTCCTCCTACTCCTCCTCCTCCTCCTGCTGCCACCGGGTGTGGCGCAGGCGCTGGTCTTGCAGCGTCCGCGGCTGCCTCTGCTCCCGCCGCGAGTGGCGGAGCCCTTGCCGGCGCGGGGCTGCCCGCAGCCGGGGCCGGCGCGGTGCTACCCGCAGCCGGCGGCACCATCTGCCATGGTACCCCCTTGAGGTCCTCCAGCCCCTCGCTGGTCCACCTCTCGCCTTCCTGCATCCTGTTGAATGCCTTGGCACGGATCACGCCCGTACTGGTCATCACAAGAAGGCTTCCTGTACGGGACTGGTGTCCTACGTACCTGCCTTCGACCATTTTCGGCGCGAAGCCGCTCCTGGGCTCCCGAGGCACCGCTGGTCGAGCATGGATCCTTTCTCCAAACTCCACAGCTGCCTTGGCCCAAGCTCTTCCTGTCCTCCGCTGTTCTGCCGTCCGGCCGTCTGGGCCGATTCTGTACCTGCTCAGGCAGGCTGCTGCGTGGCGCGGTAGCCACGTCCACAACGGATGGTCGACCGGAAGCTTCTTCCCGATCCTTTCTTCCAGGGTGGCTTTGTGTACCCGCACCAGTCTCTTCACCTCTTTGACAGCATTTTCAGCCTCACCGTTCGCCGGGTGGTCGCCGTCAGGCGACTCTTGCATGACCATTTCCACGCCTGGCATGGAGTCAGACACTGCTTGCTTCAAGGCAACAAGACTGTGTTCGCCATCAGACTTGCTCACCATTTTCTTCCACCCCAGTTCCTTCACTGCTCCTGCAAAGAACTTGATGTTGAAGAGATGGACCCCCTTCCTGGGAATGGCTGTTGCTGCATATCCCTTGGTCGTCCGGTCCTTGATGACAAGTATTGGCATAGTCTCTTCCTGCGCAGTGTCCCCCATGAAGCCGTAATCACAAACTACGACCGGGTCGGCATGCTCTTCCGTTGCCTGCTGTGCTGCCCGTGGCCGGTGCTGTTCGCCGATGCCTCTGCTGTTGACGCAGTGGCGGCACCACGAACGATAGACAGCATGTCCTGTAGCGTAGTGGTCTGCAAGCTCAAGCTTGGTAGGGGGCCGCGGTGCTGCCCGCTGACGCACCCTAGGCTGTTCCTCTCCTACCTCCTGCTCTTCCGGTGCTCCTGCCGCCGCAGGCGCGGGGCTACCCGCATCCTGCCGTTCTCCCGCTTCTTCTGCTGCTGCTCCTCCTGCCGCAGGCGCGGGGCCACCCGCAGCCTGCGCTTCCTCCGGCGCGGGGCTACCCGCAGCCGGAGCTTCGAGCGGGCTTACAGGTGCTTGCCCTGCCGCCCGAAAAGCGGCGAGCCTTCCTTCGTCTTGGAGACTGCTCCGATCTCCTCCTGGGTGTTTACCTTCAGGTAAAAGTTGTACACGCCCTTCTCTTGGTAAACCGGCAGCATGGTCTTCCCGGACTCAAGCTGCTCGTGCCTTTGGATCACATTGGCGATAGCTTTCGCGACAGGACCGTCGCGCGGAATGATGTACCCACCATCCTCGGTCAGCCACGCCACCTGCTTTCCACCTCTGAAGACTTGGCTTGCAGAGGCCAGCACTTTGTGTACGTCTGTCTTACGGCCAGTGATACCGCGACGCTGCCCGTGCTCGTCCGTGCACACGAGCCGGCTCCCTCCGCAGTCAGGGATTCGCTCCCCGCTCGCGGTGACGTAACCTCTGTGGTTCTCGTCTGGGTGGCCGCTGCCAAACTGGCTCCTGGGGAACGCAGTGACTGCTGCGCCGGTGTCGAGGTTGAACTTGGTGTACCCCTCGTCGTCCACGCCAGCCACAGGGGCGACCGAAGGCGGGGCTGCCCGCACATCGAACGCACCTAGCTCGAGGGAGGCCTGCTCCGTCTCGGGCTCGTGTCCGCGGTCTCCTGCTTCCTCGAGTGAGGCCGCGCCTTTGCCTCGAGCTCCCTTGGGGCCGCGGCCGCCGCGGCCGCTGGCCCCTCCTTTGGGGTCACCCTTGTGTCTCCTCCTGTCCTGGGGCTTGCCCCAGCAGTCCGCCTTCTTGTGCCCCCACTTTCCGCAGTTGTCGCAGTACCCCTCAAAGGGCTTCGGCGGGGGTGCGTGCCTACCCCCGTCTTCCTTTCCTTTTCCTCCTCCTTTGCCCTTTCCTTTTCCGCCGTGGTTTCCTTTTCCTCCTTTGTCTCCTTTTCCCCTGTGGTCTCCTTTTCCTCCTTTGCCGCCTCTGCTGGCCTGCAGGCTGTCGACGTCCATGGGCGCAGGGCCGCCGGAACTAGCGCTCTTCATGCGCTCCTGCAGGGTCACGCGAACCTTCTTTCCTGTGCGGGCCTCGTAGAAGGTCACCATTTCCGCCCGCATGTCGCTGTACTTTTTCAAGCGGTTCGCGTTCATCTGAAGATGGTTCTCAACGTCTTCAGGGACCAGCGCTTCCAAGGCACTGCACAAGTACTCGTCAGCAATCGGGGCTTCTCCTAGCCTCTGTTGCTTCTTGTTGTACCGCGTGACCATTTCCTCCCACAGCTGGAGCGCTGTTCCTACCTCCTCCAACTTTACCCTGTGAGGGGACAGGATGGCCCGCAGCAGCGCCCGGCGCCTCCCGCCTGTCAGCGCGTCGAACCTTCTGTGCAGCCGGCGCCATGCCTCTAGACCGTTGCGGTCGCAGTTCTGGACGATAGTCCACGACTCGCCCTCAGTCAAGTTCGAGAGTACCGACTTGATCTGTAAGTTGAGTGCCGCGATATCGTCTATGGCATGTTCCGTGTTGGGCCCGAGGGCGAGGACTGCTTCAGCCGTCGTGAACTCGTCCTCCTGCTCGAGCGCCCACTCGAGCGCAGCTGCCAGCTGTGGCTCGACTCCGAGCAAGTAGTCCTCTACTTTCTTACACCACTCTGGGAACTTGCTCTCGTCGTTGGTGAAGGTGTACGGCCTGCCTATTCCTTTCACGTCGACCAGAACTGGCCGATCCCTCCTCGAGAGTGCTCTGGTCTGCTCCGAAAGCGCCTCGATCAAGAGACCGATGGACTCGTTAGAGACGACGGGAGCTGCTGCCGCCGCGCCTCGCTGCGCGGCGCCTCCCGCCTGTTGCAGTTGGCTGATCTGTTGCTGCTGAGATGTCACCGTCGCTGTCAGCTGACGGTTCTCCTGACCAATCGCAGTCAACCGTTGCGTCAGTTGCTCCATCTGCTGGGTCAACAGCCGGAGCTGCTCCTCTGCCATCCTCCCTTTTCGGCGACGGCGGGGCTACCCGCGCAGACGCCGCTTCCGTAGCCTCTTCCTTTACCCTGCTCTTGCTTCCCTTCTGGCCCGAGCCCCTTTCCGACCCGACCGCAGCGGAGCCTAGACGCGAAACGCGCTTCGAAGCAGCGCGGCCCTTCAGGTCGCAGGGCGGAGAAGTCGACGACGACCTTGCCCTCCTGCCGTCCTCCGACTCCTCCTCCTCAGTACGCTTGTCCTTCCTCTTCCTTCCTCTCTCCTCAGTGTCCCCTCCTGGGACTCGTGGACGCTTGCCGCGCCCCGCGCGTGCCCGAGAGTCTGGGGCCTCCTTCTCTTCCTCCTTGCAGCGCCGAGCAGGCCGAAGGAAAACGGCCCTCCTCGGCTCCTCTGGCAGCGGCTGCGCGGCCTGCTGCCTCCTCCCGGCCGCAGTGCCGGGCCTCTGGGGCGGCGCGGGGCTACCCGCTGCCGCCGGTGCTGGGGCCGCCGGAGCAGCCCGCCAGGGCGGCGCGGTGCTGCCCGCTGCCGCCGGTGCTGAGGCCGCCGGAGCAGCCCGCGAGGGCGGCGCGGTGCTGCCCGCTGCCGCCGGTGCTGGGGCCGCCGGCCCCTCAGGCTGGGTGCTGTCGCCGAGCCGCCGGCGAGCACCCCGTTCAAGCCGACGCTGGATGGCGTCGGGCGTCCGTCGTTGCCCCTTTGTCTTCCCAGGCATGCGCGGGCCCGACCCCACGCGCTACCATGAAGAAGTCTTTTGCCGAAAGGGGCTATGGAATGCAACGTGACAACAATGCTATGCTACATGATGCATTCTACACTGCTGCATGCTACTCCACATTCCTGATGCTACAAGCGTCTGAGGGGGGAATTTCTTCAAGATCTCGTCCCGTGGGAAGGCCTCAGGACCCGCTTCCCCCATGCCGAAGAGATCTCGTCGGGGGCAGGAGCATGACCGCCATCGCGCATAGCGTAATGGACATCTTTCGGGGTAGGGCTCGCGAGCGTGAGACGTTCCACCAAACATGTGCGCTGTTATCCCGGTGAAGGCCCACTCACCTCGATGTACACACGTGCCGCTCCCATCCTGATCCTTTCCCTGGGGCCAGGGCTTTCCACCCCCAGTCGTCCTCAACTGTATTCGGGGATTGCTACAGGCACCCCTGGCACAAGGTGCCCCCAGCTTTTCGCTCCATTTTGGAGCCTCTGGACCTTCTGGGCCTCGTGAGGGGTGCCCTGGAGGCCGTGGCGATCCCCCTGCGAATCCTGGGGGCATCTGCGGCCATGGGCACACGTGGCAACACCCGAGGTGTGGGGGACCCGTCAGGCTCCCGCGAGGCCGAACATTTTGAGGTACAAAAGCGCCTCCAGTCATGGTGTGTCCACGACGCGAATACGTCTGGGGAAGCTCAGGCGGGGAAAAAACTTACAGACGCGATCAATCGTCGACTCCCAGGAAAATTTTTGGGACAATGTGGGAAGTGGGGGTGGGGAGACGAGAACCCAGAAGATGTGGGAAGATATGGGACATCCTGTTATTCGTGTCTCTATGCATTCGTGTGTCCCAGGGGCCCCCTTCAGAAGCCCCCCCCGGCCCTGGCTTCTCGGAAGGCCCCCCCCCCCCCTTTGATGGGGAGGCCGCGGCTCCCAGCCGCCGCGGGGGGGCCCGGCGGCGCACCCCGCCCAGGAGCGTGCGGGCTCGCTCTCCGCCTCCCTGTCGTTCCGTCGGGCCCATCCTTCTACAGGAGGAATGCTCACAAAGAGTCAACGAATAGTCTGGTGGCGTTTTTTTTCACTATTTGGCGTTTTTTTTCACTATTTATGACCATTTGGGGGCATTTGTTGGGTATCTTCTATTTTTCGTCCAAAATCCCCCTGCAGGGGGACAAGCCCGACTTCACTCTATCGCCGATCTATCGGCGATGTATCGCCGGTTCCAGCTCGATGTCTTCACCCCCTGAGCCGGCCACCCACTTTACGTTCCCCCTCCCGCCGCTCGGCACGAACGAAATGGGTACGGAAAGAATGGGTACGATGCCCAACAGCAGTGCCTGTGCATTTTGAACAGGACTCGCTGTCCGCGCCGCCGCGGCCTGTGTCCGTTTGAGACAGAAGGCCGCCTGCCCAACAGCGGCCGCTGTTGGTGTGGGACAACATGTGTTGTTGGGCAATGCGCCCATTTTTTTGCGTACCCATTCCGGGCGTCCAAAGCTCAGGAGGGGAAAAAACACACAGACACAATTAATCGTCGACCCACAGGAAAATATTGGAAAATATGGGAAGTGGGGGTGAAGACAAAAACAGAGAACATATGCAAACATATTGGGAATCCTTTTTCCCTACCTAGGCTCTGCCTAGAAGGGTTCTTACTTCGTAGCTTAAAGGGCAGGGCAGTGGGGCACGCCCCGGGCGGTTCCCCCAGTATCCGCCCCGCGGTTGCCCCAGTGACGTTCCCTTAGCTTCGCGTTGCTTATCTCATCTTAGCTTAGCTTATTTCATCTTACCTTAGCTTAGCTTCATCTTACCTCAGTTGTATCTTAGTTTAGGTTACCTCCATCTTAGCTTCGCTGAGCTTAAGCATAGCAGAGCACAGCATAGCATAGCAAAGCGTAGCATAGCATAGCGCAACATCGCATATCATAGCATGGGTGTAATTTCACCTTAGCTTAGCTTACCTTCATCTTAGCTTCGCTGAGCTTCAGCATAGCAGAGCACAGCATAGCATAGCATAACGTAGCATAGCATAGCGCAGCATATCATATCATAGCATAACCCAGCATAGCATAGCGCAGCATAGCATAGCATAGCATAGCATAGCATAGCATAGCATAGCATAGCATAGCATATCATAGCGCAGCACAGCACAGCACAGCATTGCACAGCGCAGCATTGCATAGCATAGCAGAGCAGAGCAGAGCATAGCATAGCATAGCAGCAACGCAAAGGCAAGCATGTGTGTAATTCCCTACCTAGGCTCTGCCTAGAGGGTTAACTTAGCTTGGCATAGCGCAGCGCTGCATTAGCATGGCATATCATAGCATAGCATAGCCAATCATAGCATATCATAGCATAGCATAGCGCAGCATAGTATATCATAGCATAGCATATCATATCATAGCATGCCATATTATAGCATAGCATAGCGCAGCTTAGCATCACATAGCATGGCATATCATAGCTTAGCATAGCACCGCGCAGCATGACATAGCATAGCATAGCATAACATAGCATGGCATAGCATATCATAGCATAGCATATCATAGCGTAGCATAGCATAGCACAGCACAGCACAGCATAGCATAGCATAGCATAGCATAGCGCAGCATAGCATGGCATAACATAGCATAACATAGCAACTAATGCTGCTTTTCTAGGGGCTCCAACTTCTAGGTTGGGTCGCACTGGGGTAATATTTGTGTGTGTATTTATTTGTGTGTCCCAGGGCCCCTTCAAAAGCCGCACCCGTTCTTCTGCGCGCCAGCAGGGCCAGCACGGAGGGTGGCGACCTCCAGCAGCTGAAGGCCCGCCGCGCGCCCTCCCGCCGCTCGCGGCGTCGCCCTCGCTCCTCGGGGTCGTGGGGAGGCTCAGGCCCCCTGGCGTCGCAAGGCCTTTGACCACTGTCGGCCGTGGGGCCGACAGAAAACGGCCTGGGGTGGAAAAAAGCAGCCTCCAGGGAAGGGGGCGGGAGGTTTGGGGGCCCCCGGACCGGTGGACCACGGCGTCGGAGATCTGGGGAGGATGATCGAGATCGAGGTCGTCGGACGTTGTTGGCCCGTTTGATGGCGTCGGGGGGTCTCCAGCGGATTGTTGCTGTTTTGGCCCTCCCGCTTTCAAAGCAGCAAGAGACAGCTCCAGGGCCAGTTTTGGGGACCCTGGCGCCAACAAACGGTCCACGACGTGTCCCAGTGGAAAGATCGAGAGTTCAGGGGGCCCACGTACTGAAATGGTCAATCCGATGGAGGTGTGGGCCTCACCCCCCTCCTCCTCCTCCTCCTCCTCCTCCTCCTCCTCCTCCTCGGCATAGTGAGTTGCAGACGAGACGCTGAAGTGAGGACCGCTTTGGGTTCGGAAGAGGCTCGGTGTTCCTTAGGTCCTTCCATGGCTGTTCCTCTAGCCCACCCCGTACACGCAGGCGCTTTGGGGGTCAAAAAAGGAGCTTCGTTCTTAATTCATCGTTGTAAACTACATTGGTCTTCATCTTGGGCACCTTCTGCTCCTGCTTCTCTGGGTCCGACGGGGAGCTCTGCCTTTGCAGACCAGGGAGAGCTCTGCTTTGCACGCGCAGTGCTGCCATCGCGGCGAGTGCATCAATCTACTGAACGCCATGGTTGTGAGTTGGATGGCGGCAGGGCTTGCAATGGCGAGACCACAGATGGCGATAATGAGAATAACGTTAGGGGTTGTAGTGATGTGTTTGGGCTTGTTTCCTTCACTTCGTAAGGATATGACCCTTGTTGCGCAATCACACACCGTGTGCAGATGTTGGTGGTGACGACGAGGGCGGCGAAATTGGTGGTGATGAAGATTTCGTCCGCGATGATGATATTGGTACTGATAATAGTAATGATGATGTAAGTCACGATGCTGATGATGATGATGACGATGATGATGATGATGATGATGGTGGTGGTGGTGGTGGTGGTTGTAGTGATGCAGGGGACGGTGATGCTGAAGCTGCTGCTGATACTGATGGTAATGATAAAGGTGATGAGGATGGTGGTGAAGCTGATGATGCTGATGATGCTGCTGATGAGCATGATGGTGATGTTGAGGATGGTGAGTGTGGCGGTTATGCTGTTGGTGATTGTGATGGTGACGTCGAAGACGAATGTGACGATGATGATGCTGCTGGTGATAATGATGATGACGATGCTAGTGGTGATGATGATGATGATGATGTTGATGATGATGATGATGATGATGATGATGATGATGATGATGATGATGATAGTGATGGTGATGGTGATGGCGGTGGGAATATGATGATGGTGATGATGACGATGGTGATGGCAAGGATGACGAACCTGACTGTGATGTTGATGATGTCAATGGTGATGGTGGTGGTGGTGATGATGTTGGTGATGGTAATGGTGACGTCGACGACGGTTCTGACGATGACGATAACGACGACGATGATGATCATGATGCTGCTGATGATAATGCTGTTGCTGATGTTGCTGATGATGAGGACGACGATTATGGTGCTGCTGTTGATGCAGATGATGATGATGATGGTGGTGGGCTGATGCTGATGCTGCTGATGATGATGATGCTGAGGATGATGGTGATTATGAGGATGAGGATGAGGATGAGGATGAGGATGCTGATGATCATGGTGGTGGTAATGATGATGGGTAGTAGTGGGAAGTGTTGGACGCTTGTCGACGCCAACGATTGCGGAATGATGCGACGCCCGACTGCCATGGCGAAGGGAGCGAAAGCGAACGAGGTACACACCCACCCACCTTGCATGGAGCGTCGATGTCCCCCTCCCACCTTCTGTTCGTCATCCGCCCACCTCCCCCCGCCGCCCCCCCGCCCCACCGCCTCGGGGGAAGTCGGGGCAACGATAGGGGAGGATAGTCATAGGGGGGGATGCATGGATCCCCAATTGCCCATTGATCGCCGATAGGGGCCCGATAGGCCCAACCTGCCCGGGAAGGTGCGGATGCATTATCGGGGGCCTATCGCCGATGTATCGGCGATGTATCGCCGAGTCCAGGTCGATGCATCACCCCCCATGCCAGTCCCCCCCCCTATCGTTGCCCCTCAGGAAGCAGAAACGACACCAACCACCACCAGCGGGGCCACCCCTGGCGAGGAGGCCCACGATGCCTCCTCAGCTGGAGATCTGAGATGCCGCCAGGGCGGGACGCCGACGGACAGCGACGCTGCACCACCATGGGGGGGCCTCATTATGCTCCCTGCGGTGCTGCTGCTGGTGCCGATGCTCCTCGATCCTGCCTGCCCCCTGGAGAAGGAGGAGGAGGAGGAGGAGAAGGAGGAGGAGAAGGACGAGGACGAGGAGGAGGAGGGGGAGGACGAGGATAAGGAGGAGGAGGAGGAGGAGGAGGAGGAGGAGGAGGAGGAGATAGCGCTGCACTGTGGGATGTCCCTGCGGACTCCTGGGGTCGGCGCTGCATTCCCCCCTCCCGTGGCGGGCGCAGCGCGCCGGGGGCGGCGACAGAGGCGCCGCCACGGAGCCCTGGAAGTGCCCGAGGTCTCTGATGCCTGTCCATTTCGATCAGGAGTCGTTGTCGGTGTCGCCGCGGACGTTGCCCATTCGAGGCAGAAGGCCGCCTGCCCAACAGTTGGATTTGGACGCTAGTTGTTGTTGGGCATCGTGCCAGTTTGTTCCGTACCCGTTTCGGGCGTCACCGCGCCGGTTGCTCCGACGCGAGGCCTCACGTCTTCTTCTTCCTCCTCCTCCTTGTCCTCCTCCTCTTCCTCCTCTTCCTCCTCCTCTTCCTCCTCCTCCTCCTCCTCCTCTTCGCTCCTCTTCGCTCCTCGCTCCTCCTCGCTCCTCCTCGCTCCTCCTCGCTCCTCGCTCCTCCTCACGGGGGTGGGTGGCCTCGCCCGCCCCGGCGGCCACGGTGATGCGCTCGCAAAGCACCAGGTGGCGGCCGCAGCCGCCGGGGCAAACTTTCCGCCCCGAGCGCAGGGTTCGCCGCAGGCTCTGCCGCGGTGCCGGCTTGGGAGGCCTGGGCGCGTCGAGGGGGCAAGCGGCGCGGCGACGCGCGAGGGCCAGCAGACAGGTGTCGCACGGCTTCCAGCACCAGAACCCTTCTCTCGGGCTCCTCCTTCTACTTTTTCTTCTCCTCCCTCCTCCTCCTCCTCCTCCTCCTCCTCCTCCTCCTCCTCCTCCTCTTTCCATCTCCATCGTCGCTCACAGCTCCCCGCACGATCTGAAATCGGCTGCGCTGGACGCGGCCTTCGACCTGGCGCTGGGCGCGGAGGACGCACCTGGCGCCCCTGCGCTTTCGCTCTCGCCCCCGCCGCAGTAGGTGGGAAGACACGCGGCCCCCCTACACTTGCTTCCTCCTCCTCCTCGTCCCCCTCCTCTTCCTCCTCCTCATCCTCCTCCTCCTCCTCCTCTCGAGCTCCTCCTCCTTCGTCTCCTCCGAAATTTCGGTTGGCGCACATCGAAATGTAGTGCTGCGGTTTCCGTTTAGGGGGGAGCGCGCAGGCCTCGGACAGGTCTGGGGCCCTGGAGGGACCTCGAATCCTCTCGTTCCCCGCTCTCGCCCCGGCGAACCAAGCCGACGACGAGAACGTATGACAACGCGCAGCTGCATGTCCAAGCAGTGCCTGCAGTCAGGGCTTCTTTCTTCTCTTCCGAGGAACTGGGCCTGGGGGTCGGTCCGACCGGCTCGTTGCTGCCGTCGCCGCCCGTCGCCGCAATCTTGTCGCAGCACCTTCGGGGTCCTGGGCCTTGGCCGCCGCGCTTGTTGCCGCCGTCGACGCCTGTCGCCGCCGCCCCGTTGCACCCCTTCCCGTTGCGGCCAAATCGATTGCAATCCGATCGATTCCAAAACATCGTTTTCACCGCATATTGCCCCGCGTAGCTTGCACCATCTGTATACATACGCCTATCTATATACATATACTGCAGCACAACGGTTCTCCTTGTTTAAAAGAGAATAGACTCTACCCCCCCACCCCCTGGCGTCATACCCCCCTTTCGGGTATGTAAATCATATATGAGTATGACCATATGTCCATCCTAAATATGAATTTGCACTATCCCCGGGGGGCCGGTATCGCTACTCCTGAGGTTCACTTGAAAAAAAACAATACGCGGGGACATGTTTTGCTCTAGCATACAAATGTTTCGCGAATCCCTTTGGAAAAAAAAAAACGGGACGAAGTGCACACGCGCGCATCGTCGCGCGCGCATGCCGAAATCCTTCAAGAACCATCGGTCTCGGAAGGATTTCGCAATCGAGACTTCCAAAGAACATACAAAAACATATGTTTTCGCAACACTGATTTGCTAAAGCAGCTTACGCGCGAGCTCTTGCAAAATCTCAAGAAAACCTGCGTTTTTTCAAGATTTTCACAACATGCTACCAAACGGGCCTCGCGCGCGCGCGTGTAGAAATCTGCCGAACGCCGTTGCGCGTGGGCCGTCGCGAAAATCCTCTGCAAAAAACAAGGCGAAGTGCAGACGCGCGCGTCGTCGTGCGGGTATGCCGAAATCCTTCAAAACCCATCGGTTTCGGAAAGATTTCAACACCGTGTGTCCAAATAACCTACAAAGACACAAGGTTTCGCAACACGGATTTTCAACAACAGCGTGCGCGCGCGCTCTTGCGTCGTCGTCGTCGTCGTCGTCGTCGTCGCCGTCCTCCCTCCTCCCGCGTCGTCGTCGTCGTCGTCGTCGTCGTCGTCGTCGTCGTCGCCTACGTCGTCCTCTGTCTTTCCTCGTGTTTGTCGTCGTCGTCCTCTTTGGCGTCGTGGTCGTTTTCGTCGTCGTTGTCGCCGTGGTCGTCCTTCCTCCTCCTCCCTCGTTGTCGTCGTCGTCCGTCGTCGGCGTCTCGTCGTCGTCCCTCCTATTTCGTCGCCGTCGTCGTCGTCGTCGTCGTCGTCGTCGTCGTCGTCGTCGTCAGTCCCTCCTCCCTCGTCGTTGTCGTCGGCGTCGCCGTCCGTCCTCCTTCTTCGTCGTTCTCGTCGTCGCCGTCCTCCCTCCTCCCTCGTCGTTGTCGTCGTTGTCGTCGTTGTCGCCGTCGTCGTCCTCCCTCCTCCCTCGTCGTCGTCTTCGTTGGCGACGTCGTCGTCGTCGTCTTCGTCGTCGTCGGCATCGTCGTGTTCGTTGTCGTCGACGTCGGCGTCGTCGTCGTCGCCACCGTCGTCGTCGTCGTCGTCGTCGTCGTCGTCGGCGTCGTTGACGTCGTCGTCGTCGGTGTCGTCGTCTTCGTCGTCGTCGTCGGCGTCGTCATCGTCGTCGTCATTGTCATCGTCGTCGTCGTCGGCGTCGGCGTCGTCGTCGCCGTTGTCGGTGTCGTCTTCGTCGTCGTCGTCGTCGTTGTCGGCGTCGTCGAAGTCGTTGGAGACGTCGTCGGTGTCGTCGCAGTCGTTGTCTGCGGCGTCGTCGTCGTCGTTGTCGCTGTCGTCGTCGGCGTCGCTGTCGTTGCCAAGTGCCATGTGGTACCCACCGTCACGGTCTTAAGAGATTTTGAAAACCAAGTTGCGGGTGGGTGGGTGGGATATTTGCGCGAGCAGTGGAGTGGGCAACTCACTGCGAACAGAAATTATTGCACCACAGAGATGGTGCCATATAGCTTCTCTTTGCTAAACAGAGAACAGATTCTACCCCCCCGGCGTTATCATACCCCTTTCGGGTATGTAAATCATTTATGGTTATGACCACAAGTCCATTCTAAATATGAGCTTACACTATCCCAGGGGGGCCGGTATCGCTACCCCTGCGCTTCCCTTGTAAAAGACAATGCGCGGGGACATGTTTTGTTCTAACATAGGACTTGTTCACGAACCCGTTGCAAAAAGTGGGACGAAGTGCACACGCGCGCGTCGTCGCGCGCGCGTGCCGAAAACCTTCAAAAACCTTCGGTCCCGCAAGGATTTCGCAATCGAGACTTCCAAACAACATACAAAAACACACGGCTTCGCAACACTGGTTTGCTAAAAAAGCTTACGCGCGGGCTCTTCGAAATCTTAAGAAGACCACATGTTTTTAAATATTTTCACAATATGCTACCAAACGGGCTTTGCGCGCGCATGTCGAAATCTGTCGAACGCCCTTGCGCGTGTGCCGTCGCGAAAATCCTCTGCAGAAAATGAGACGAAGTGCAGACGCGCGCGTCGTCGTGCGGGTATGCCGAAATCCTTCAAAACTCATCGGTTTCGGACGGATTTCAAAATCAGGTGTCCAAAAACCCTACTAAAACACAAGGTTTCGCAACACGGATTTTCAACAAAAGCGTGCGCGCGCGCTCTTGCGTCGTCGTCGTCGTCGTCGCCGTCCTCCCTCCTCCCGCGTCGTCGTCGTCGTCGCCTACGTCGTCCTCTGTCTTTCCTCGTGTTTGTCGTCGTCGTCCTCTTTGGCGTCGTGGTCGTTTTCGTCGTCGTTGTCGCCGTGGTCGTCCTTCCTCCTCCTCCCTCGTCGTCGTCGTCGTCCGTCGTCGGCGTCTCGTCGTCGTCCCTCCTATTTCGTCGCCGTCGTCGTCGTCGTCGTCGTCGTCGTCGTCGTCGTCGTCAGTCCCTCCTCCCTCGTCGTTGTCGTCGTCGGCGTCGCCGTCCGTCCTCCTTCTTCGTCGTTCTCGTCGTCGCCGTCCTCCCTCCGCCCTCGTCGTCGCCTACGTCGTCCTCTGTCTTTCCTCGTGTTCGTCGTCGTCGTCCTCTTTGGCGTCGTGGTCGTTTCCGTCGTCGTTGTCGCCGTGGTCGTCCTTCCTCCTCCTCCCTCGTCGTCGTCGTCGTCCGTCGTCGGCGTCTCGTCGTCGTCCCTCCTATTTCGTCGCCGTCGTCGTCGTCGTCGTTCGTCGTCGTCGTCTTCCCTCCTCCCTCGTCGTTGTCGTCGTCGGCGTCGCCGTCCTTCCTCCTTCTTCGTCGTTCGCGTCGTCGCCGTCCTCCCTCCTCCCTCGTCGTTGTCGTCGTTGTCGTCGTTGTCGCCGTCGTCGTCCTCCCTCCTCCCTCGTCGTCGTCTTCGTTGGCGACGTCGTCGTCGTCTTCGTCGTCGTCGTTGGCGTCGGCGTCGTCGTCGTCTTCGTTGTCGTCGACGTCGGCGTCGTCGTCGTCGCCGCCGCCGTCGTCGTCGTCGTCGTCGGCGTCGTTGACGTCGTCGTCGTCGTCGGAGTCGTCGTTGTCGTCGTCGTCGGCATCGTCATCGTCGTCGTCGTTGTCATCGTCGTCGTCGGCGTCGGCGTCGGCGTCGTCGTCGCCGTCGTCTGTGTCGTCGTCGTCGTCGTCGTCGTCGTTGTCGGCGTCGTCGAAGTCGTTGGAGACGTCGTCGGTGTCGTCGCAGTCGTCTGCGGCGTCGTCGTCGTCGTTGTCGCTGTCGTCGTCGGCGTCGCTGTCGTTGCCAAGTGACATTTGGTACCCACCGTCACGGTCCTAAGAGATTTTGGAAACCAAGTTGCGGGCGGGTGGGTGGGATGTTTGCGCGAGCAGTGGAGTGGACCACTCATTGCGAAAAGAAATTAATTCCACCACATAGATCGCACCTCGTATATATAGTGCAACGCGTAGGTTGCACCACATATGTTGCACCACATAGGTTGCACAACGTAGATTGCACCACACTATTGCACAACATCAAATGCACAACCTAGATTGCACGATGCGGATTGCACTATATATATATATATACATTGCACCACGTAATCACATAGCAACGCTAGTTTGACCCACGTACACGGCACTGCATATATTGCACACCATATGCTGCGCACAATATAGGTTGCACCATATACATTGCATCGCATATATTGCTCCACATATGTTACACCACCTAGCTTGCAGGATGTATTGTGCAGGCCATGTACAGCAGCACCACACCACCACAGATATGGCTCCACGTAGATGGCAAAACGTACACTGCAACACATAGACCACACAACATAGATGACACTACCACGTTTGAGCTACAGTCAAAGTTCACAGTAAGGATTCGCTGCTGCGTCAAGGCTACCCTTACATCCATGTTTTTCCGGCCCATCCTCAGCCACTGTCCGTTCCTCGATACACGGGCGCCTCCCGGCGCTGAGAGGCGCCAGGGAAGCCAGCTACGAGCTGATGTTATACCCGGCCCTTTGCCGTCGTGCCCTTCCGCCGCCCCCCCCCCCCCCCCGAGAGGAGGGCCTCCCGCCCTCTCCAGCCGGGCTGGCCGCCGCCACGGATCCCCCCTTCTCGCAGAGGCCCGCGCCCGCCCCAGAAGGAGTCCGCTTCCGCCCTCCCGCCGCCGCTCGGCCGCCTGGGGCAGCTCGCCTCTTTCTGCCTCCCTCGCCGCCTGCCTCCCTCGCTCCCTCCCTGGCTCTTTCCCCCTCCCTCCCTCTCTCCCCCCCTCCCTCCCTCGCTCCCTCGCTCCTGCCCTCGCTCCCTCCCTCCCTCGCTCCCTCCCTCCCTCGCTCCATGCCTCCCTCGCTCCCTGGCTCCCTCCCTCCTCCCTCGCTCCCTCCCTCCCTCCCTCCCTCGCTCCTGCGCTCCTGCTCTCGCTCCCTCCCTCCCTCGCTCCCTCCCTCCCTCGCTCCATGCCTCCGCTCCCGCCCTCCCGCCGCCGCCCGGCCACATTGGCCAAGCATCGCGTCCTGCTGGCTTCCTCCCTTTTTGCTCCGAGAGCGCCCTCGAGGGCGCGAAGTTATTCGCGCTTGGCGCTTCGGCTCCGCTCATCCTCCTCTTCTCCCCTGGGAGGCGGCGCGAGAGCGCGAAGTTAGTCGCACTTCGCGCTTCGCGCAGCGCGAAGCGCGAAGTTGGGAGCCCCTGTTGCTCTCTCCCTTCGGCGGCCAGTCCGGGGGGGAAGTCTTGAGGGGGAGAAGGCCTTCTTTCTCGGAAGGCTCGGAAGCCCCAAGGCCGTCCTAGGAGTGTTCTCCGAGCCCTCCCCGAAGGGCACTGGAGACTCCTCAGAAGGCCTGAGGCCTTCTGAGAGGTGCCGCCGCCTTCTGAGAATCGGTATCGGTTAGCCGACCCCATCCCCATCCCCATCCCCTTCGAGACCCCCACCAAATTACCACCCCAGTCGGGGATATATGATCGCGGGCTCCAGGTCCTCGCCCCCACCCCCCAGATGGGATGGGTCCCAGGGTCCTCGCCCCCCCCCCCCAGATTGGATGGGGGGGGGGAGGAGGAGGAGGAGGAGGAGGAGGAGGAGGAGGAGGAGGAGGAGGAGGAGGAGGAGGAGGAGAGGAGGAGGAGGAGGAGGAGGAGAGGGAGGCGGCAACGACGACGGCACGACGACGACGACGACGACGACGACGACGACGACGACGACGATATCGACAACGACAACGACGACAACGACAACGACGACGACAATGACGACGACGTCGACGGCACCACCAGCGGCGGCTGCGACGACGTCGAGCACCGGAGCTGTCAACATGACGCCAATCCCAGCCACACGCCGCCCCACACCGCACCCACAGGTGGGGAGGGAGGGGGGGAGGAGGACCATGGCGTCACCCCAAACACGCCCACAGCAACGCACCACACCCACACCACATCCACAGGGGGGGGGAGCCACCACGCCACGCCCACGCCCACAGGGGGGGAGGGGGGCATCGCGCGGGGGGGGGGGGCCGGTGGCATTAGGATTTGGGGAGGGGGGGAGCCCAAACCCTCGACCACACACCCCTCGAAACCCGAAGGGAACGGCCCATATCCCCATCTGGGGGGGTAAATCGGCCAGTGGTGCAGAGGCCACGCCGCTGGGGATGAGAATCGGTTCAACGACACTCAGAGAAGGCCTTCTCCTTCTCACTTCCCCCCCCTCTTCTCGCCGCCGATCCCTCCCTCCCTCTGCCCGCATCCGTCTGCGAGCTCCACGTCGCGAGGCCCGTGGGCGGCTCGGCGGGGCGCGCGCGGGGTGACGGGAGGGCCGCCGCGGCAGCAGCGGCGGCTGGCCGCCCCGCGGCCCTCTCGGGCGGGGACCCCCGGGTCGGCACTGCCTCCGTGGGAGCGCGATGGCTGTGGACCCCATCCCTCCCTCCCTGCCCCTCTGCCTCGTCCTCCACGGTCGGTGCGTCGCGTGGCGGGGCCTCTCCTCGAGAGCGTGGGGAAGCTGGCGGTTGCCATCGCCACGGCGCTGCTCACGGAAAGCCACGTCGGAACCTACCCTCCCGAGACCCTGCGGCGTCCCCACCGACCGACCTCGGCGTGGTCGCCGTCGGGGCCGGAGCACGGGCCGGAGCGCCGCGGAAGCAGGCCGCGGAGAGCGCGAGGCGGTGTGCCTCCGCTGCGCGGTCGGCGCCGCAGCAGGGGGCAGGCTCCGAGCAAAACTCCACAGCCCGCCACGCGGGCGGCCTGTGCGCGGGGGCCCCCCGAAGCCGTGCCTCTGCTGGCAGCGCCGGCCCCCAGGAGCCCCGACCTGGTTCATGCTGTTCCAGCGTACTTTAGCCTCGATCGCCACGAAGCAGTTCGAGCACCATGGAAGCACCGAAACTCGCAGGTCTTCACGTGCCGGGCCCTGGGGGGAAGACGCTTGTTCGAAGCTGCTTCGACACTGCTCGCGGTGCTCGAAATCGTTTCTGGGCTGTGGTCCTGAAGTACGATGGGGGGCTGTCCATCCTGCGTCTCTCCCTGGCGGCCCTGTGGCCCCCCAGGGGCCCACGGAGACCAGGGGCGGGTCCAGAGCGGAAGCTCTACTGCACACTGCAGTACTGGGTGGGCGTCCCCTTCGTCCGTCGACGCTTCGGTGGCAAGTCGTGGGGGCCTCGTGAACTTCTCGGGGCCTCGTGTGCACTTGCAACTCCGTCCTTAGAGTGCACTGGTGTCGATCAGCGTCTGGCAATCGATGAGGAAGCGCCGATTTCGCGTCGACTGGCGTCGATTAGCGTCGATCTCACGTTGACTAGCGTCGCTTAGCGTCGATTAGCTTCGGTTAGCGTCGATTCGCAAGAGCCAGTAAGATGGCATGGGAGGCTCCTGTGAGTTGCAACCCAACGACGTCATTTTGAGCTGATGTGGGTTGGCGCGTCCGCCGCCGCGTTGCTGGCTGGTCCCCACGAGTGTTTTTGTTGCGTGGGGAGCGCCTGGTAGCGCCAGCGCCTGGGAGCGCCTGCGCGCTGGCGAGCGTACGCGAGTGCCTAAGCGTGCGACTCGGAGTCCCTGGAGGCGCCCGCGAGCCAATGGGGGGCGCCTGTAAGCGCTTGGGAGCGCCTGCGAGCGCCCTGCAACACCCGGGGCACTCGCAAATGTCTGGCATTTGCGACTGGGTGCCTACAAGCCTCGTCAAAAATAAACAGAAGACTTCTGAATTCGGTGATTGCGGGGTCAGCGCTACTCCAATGCTGACGGATGCCTGTTGACTCGGACGCGGTGTTGCCCAAAAACTGCCCCCGCCCCCTCAGCATTGAAGAACGCGCTTTCTGCCAAGTGCCCGAAAGCATCGTGCTCCAGGATTTCACCTTCCATTTCTGGATATTTTTGACGAGGCTTGCAGGAGCGCCTGCGGACGTTTGACAACGCGCCTGGTCGCCAGAACAAATCAGGAGTGATTCGGGCAATATCCGCCGCCCGTTTTTCCTTGGAGACTGGACTGATTGACTTGGGATGTTTGTCCCTGCCGCCATGTTTGCTTCAATGTCGGTGACTGTGTTCGATGTGTCCCCGCACCGCCCTTCTTGTTGCGACTGGGAGTCCTTTGAATGAGCCTCTGGGCTGATGGGAGTGGGCCAGCACCACCTCCGCCGTGATTTCTGCCGCGACTGGGACTAGGCCTGGGAGGAAGAGACGTCCGCCGATCCGCCCCCCCCCCCCCCCACCCAAGCCGGCCCCCCGACGAGAGGCGGACATCGCCGACCGATCCGACCCCCCCCCCCAGCCGGCCCCCCGACGAGAGAGGCGGACATCGCCGACTGCCTGGCCAGTGGCCTCCGGGACTGCGACCTCGCGGAGGCCACCGGGGCCCCGCCGCGTCGCCGTCGCCGTCTTCACCGCTACGTCGTCGCCACGTCGTCGCGCCGTCGTCGCCGCCGCCGCCGCCGTCGCCGCCGTCGTCGTCGTCGTCGTCGTCGTCGTCGTCGTCGTCGTCGTCGTCGTCGTCGTCGTCGTCGTCGTGGTCGTGGTCGTGGTCGTGGTCGTGGTCGTCGTGGTCGTGGTCGTCGTGGTCGTCGTGGTCGTGGTCGTCGTGGTCGTCGTTGTTCTCCTGCTCCTCTTTCTCCTGATCCAGCTGGGAGGCGAATGATGATACTGATGAGGAGGAGGAGAAGGAGGAGGGAGGGGAAGAATTCGAGTGGATTCGAGCGGTGCGGACGGAAGCTCCCGTAATGGACATTCTACTGAGAATCTGCAGGCCGCATCGGGCCGTCCCCGCGCCAGACCAGCAGATTGTAAACGAACATGTAGCTGATAACGTGTTGCTCCAGTTACCTCCCCCAAGAGCAGAGCGGGCCTGCTCGCCATTTCGCACCACGACCTCGTCTCTGCATTGGTGTTGATGATGTCTGCTCATGCGCTCCACCCTGGTCCCCGCCTTTCTGCAGGGGTCATGGCGCGGGCCTGGCTCGGCTTCACGCCCAACCTCTCGTCCTTCTCGCAATGGCGGTGTGCTCTACCTCTGCCTGCCTTCTCGCATGAATTATTCCAAGCGTTATAGCTGATGTTTCGCTCACTGCCGCCTTTCTCACATGAGCTACGCCCAGCATTGTAGCTGATGTGTAATCAGTTCACTGCCTGCCTTCTCACCTGAACTACTTCCAGCATCGTGGCTGATACGTCGCTCCTTGCCTGCCCGAAGCTCGAGCGTTCGCCCGCAGCTCCTCTTCGCATGAACAACTCACCACAACGTTGTAGCTGAGAAGTCGTTCGCTGCTGCTGCTGCTGCTGCTCTTCTCTCACGAGCTGTTCCCAGCGTTGTAGCTGATGTGTTGCCCGCTGCACGACATTTGGGTTCCAGCCTTGCCTCCCGCTTCTCGCAGAATGACGCCTGAGCCGCCTGCCGACCTTCGCCCTCGCACGCCCTGATCCCAGCAGTGTGCCTGATGGCAATGGAAGTGCGCTTCGCCTTTCCTCTTGCGGGGTTGTGACAGAGGTTGCTGCCACTGCTCGGCCTTCTCGCACGCGCGAAGTGGTCCCAGCCCTGTACGGTTGGGGCGTTCGTTAAGGAACGTACCCAGGAGGCTTCAGACCCTGGAGGATTCCTTATCTGATGAGGGCGGAGGCGATATCCATGGCCAGGCTTCGATTGGAGCTCCACCAGTTTCCAGACTATGAATCCCTTATCGAAGGTTTCCTTATCCCAAACTCCCACCGTAGCTGATGACGTTGGCCCTCGCGGGCTCTCCCGCGGCTCGCCCGAGGAGCTCCCGCCCGCCAGCCGCAGCCGCTCTCTGCCTGCACTCTTGCAGCCGCGCCCCTGTTGGCCGGCGCTGCTGCTCGCCACGGTGACGAGGGGGGAGGGGGGAGGAAGGGACGGGAGGAGGGGCGAGAAGAGGGCGCGGGTCCTGGCGACTGCACTCGAACCTGGCTTCAGCACGGTAGCTGACGACGTGGGGCTCCACGTTTCTTCCTGACGGCTCCTGAGCGCATCGCCACTTCGAACTCTGCGTGTCATAATAAGTACCCTTGCGCGCCCCATGCGGGGGGTGTGGCGCTTGGGCCCGAAATGGCTAGGAAGGGAAAGGAGGGAGGAATCGGACGAGGAGGAGGGAACACGACAAGGAGGGACAAGGTGAGGAGGAGGAGGAGGAGGAGGAGGAGGAGGAGGAGGACATGGAGGAGCAAGACGAAGAGGTGATGAAGCGGAGTGGTGGGAGACGGAGGAGGAGGAGGGGGAGGAAGAGGAGGAGGAGGAGGAGGAGGAGGAGGACCAGGAGGAGGAGGTTGGAGGAGGAGGAGGAGGAAGAGGTGGGGAAGGAGGGGGGAGGGGGATGGGATGGATGATGATGATGATGATGATGATGATGATGATGATGATGATGATGATGATGATGATGATGATGAGATGTGGTGGTGGTGGTGGTGGTGGTGGTGATGATGATGATGATGAATGATGATGATGATGATGATGATGATATGGATGATGATGATGATGATGGATGATGATGATGATGATGATGATGATGATGATGATGATGATTGATGATGATGAGATGATGATGGATCAGGATGGAGGATGGATGAGGAGGAGGAGGAGAGAGGAGGAGGTGATGTTCCGCCTGGCGGCCCGCGTGCTTTTCTGGCGTTTTGGGATGAGTCCCGAAGCGGGCGTCGGATGATGGTAGCTTGTTTGCTCGTTTGTGGCCCCTGTTGGACCCGTGGAGGTCCCTCGGGGCTTCCGGGAGGCTCCTCTTCCTTCTATGTGCGCGGCCAGGCGGTCAGCAGGAGCTTCTGCCCAATCAGCGCGTCGCGCCGCCGGCTCTGGCCCACCACGCCTCGGCGCGGCACGCCAACCACCTCCCGGGAGGAGGAGGAGGAGGAGGAGGAGGAGGAGGAGGAGGAGGAGGAGGAGGAGGAGGAGGAGGAGGAGGAGGAGGAGGAGGAGGAGGAGGGGGAAGAGGAGGAGGGGGGGGAGAGGAGGAGGAGGAGGAGGAGGAGGAGGAGGGAGGAGGGGGAAGAAAAGAGGAGGAGGGGGAAGAGGAGGAGGAGGAGGAGGAGGAGGAGGAGGAGGAGGAGGAGGAGGAGGAGTCCCCGAGCGTCAACGTCCCGAGCTTTTCGAAGCCTCCCGCCCCGCGGAGCGGAGGGGCACACTACGTAGTAATCCGCCCGCAGGGCACCGCGTGTCGCCCGACCGCATCCTCCTTCGCATCTGGGGCTCTCCAGATGGTGCCTCGCCTGCGAGGGTCGAATCAGCTGGCATCTCTGCCTCGGCGGAAGGCCAGCGGGCTGCGGCGGAAGTAAAACGAGGCCGCCTCCTCGGGCGGAGGCTGGCGGAAGGCCGGCGGAAGTAAACATGCGCCCCCAAGAGATGGCGACCTTTTTGGGTTCAGGGTTTCCGGGGCCCGCTATCTGTCTCCTTCTGCGGCCACGCTCGGGGGCGGCCAAGAGGGGGGTGATGATGGGAGGTACTATGGCCAGGGCCATGACATCTCTTCAGATTTCATGGCCCCTCTGCTTCTTTCAACTCGGCCCCTGGCACCCCCCCCCTTCGTCCGCGCACGTGCCTCCGGCTGTGGCCTGCGAGCCCCCTCCTCCCTGGACGCCCCTGACGCGCTGGCGCCCGCCGCGGCGGGCTGGGCGCGAGCTGCCCGAGAAGGGAGGGGGGCCCTCCTCCGTC
>CAUYUJ010019643.1:149997-174804 GCA_963575745.1 Prorocentrum cordatum
TTGGTTTACATTGCGTTGCACTGTGCATTGCTTTGCGTTGCATTGCTTTGCGTTGCTTTGGGTTGCTCTGCGGTGCTTTGCATTGCATTGCGTTGCATTGCTGTGCATTGCTTTGCTTCGCTGTGCATTGCTTTGCGTTGCTTGGCATTGCGTTGCTTTGCATTGCGTTGCTTTGAATTTCTGTGCATTGCTTTGTAGTGCGTTGAGTTGTTTTGCTTTGCTTGGCATTGCTTGACATTCATGTGCCTTGCTTTGCGTTGATTTGAATTGCCTTTCGCCACATAGACTGCACCACGTGGATTCTCCTTTCTAAAAGAAGAATACACTCTACCTCCCCCGGAGTTCACGATCCCCCTTGGGGTATCGCGATGTCACATTTATTCTACACACATGTCCATCCTAAATATGAGTTCGTATTATCCCAGCCAAACCAGTATTACTCCCCCCCGCCATCCTCTGCAAAAACGACTATGCGCGCACTCTCGTTGATAAAAAATCATAAGTGTTCAAGAATCCCTTGCAACAAATTGGAAGACGTGCACGCGCGCGTCGTCGCGCGCGCATGCCGAAATCCTTCAAGTACCTTCGGCTTCGGAAGGATTTCAAGATCGAGTTTCCAAAAACATGCAAAAACACATGGTCTCGCAACACTGATGTTCTAAAAAAGCTTACGCGCGCGCTCTTGCGAAATCGTCTGGAAACCACGGTTTTTCAACCTTTTCAAGAACAAACTACCACACGGGCTTCGGGCGCGCGCATGTCGAAATCTTTCGAACGCCCTTGCGCGCATGTCGAAATTCTGCGCAACAAATGGGACGATGTGCAGACGCGCGCGTCGTCGCGCGCGCATGCCGAAATCCTTCAAAAATCCTCGGTTTCGGAAGGATGTCAAAATCGTGTGTCCACAAAACATACAAAAACAAAGGTTTCGGAACACGGATTTTCAACAAAAACGTGCGCACGCGCTCTTGCGTCGTTGTCGTCGTCGTCGTCGCCGTCCTCCCTCCTCCCTCGTCGTCGTCGTCGTCGCCGTCGTCGTCGTCTGTCTTTCCTCGTCGTCGTCGTCGTCTTGGCGTCGTCGTCGTTGCCGTCGTCGTTGTCGCCTTGGTCGTCCTTCCTCCCTCGTCGTCTTCGTCGGCGTTTCGTCGTTGTCCTCCTATTTCGTCGCCGCCGTCGTCGTCGTCGTCGTCGTCGTCGTCGTCGTCTTCCCTCCTCCATCGTCGTTGTTGTCTTCGCCATCGTAGTGCTCCCTCCTCCCTCGTCGTCGTCGTCTTCGTTGGCGACGTCGTCGTCGTCGTCGTCTTCGTCGTCGCCGTCGTCGTCGTCGTCTTCGTCGTCGCCGTCGTCGTCGTCGTCGGCGTCGGCGTCGTCGTCGTCGTCGTCGTCGGCGGCGGCGTCGTCGTCGTCGGCGTTGTCATCGTCGTCGTCGTCGTCAGCGTCGGCGTCGTCGTCGTCGTCGTCGGTGTCGTCGTCGTCGTCGTTGTCGTCGTCGTCGAAGCCGTTGGAGACGTCGTCGGTGTCGTCGTGGTCGTTGTCGGCGGCGTCGTCGTCGTTGTCGCTGTCGTCGTCGGCGTCGCTGTCGTTGCCACGCGCCATTTGGTACCCACCGTCACGGTCTTAAGAGGTCTTGCAAACCAAGTTGCGGGTGGGAGTGTGGGCTGGATGTTTGCGCGAGCAGTGGAGAGGACAGCTTCAAGTGGGGTGTTTGCGCGAGCAGTGGAGAGGACAGCTTCCAGTTGAGCAAGTGATGGATTGCACCACCTAGACTGCACCACCTTAATTTCACGACCTAGACTGCGCCGCATCTATTGCAAGGCATCGCTGCTTGGGGCCCACGCTGGCTGGCATCGGAACCCTCGAGCCAAAGGCTATTGGAGAAACGTGTGCTAGAGCTTAGTGGGCCCTGGAAACGACAGGGCCGTTTTTTTACCGGTTCCGTTTTGCCGTTTTTGTTGCCGGTTCCGACGCCGTTTTTTTACCGGTTCCGTCGCCGTTTAATGACCGGTTCCGGCTCCAGTTCCGATCCTGGAGCCGTTTTTTTGCCGTTTCTGGTCGCCGTTTTTTTGCCGTTTCCATTTTCACTTGACATGTGTGTGGAAACGGTGAAAAAACGGCCCTGCCGTTTCCGGGGCCCACGAAGTGCTAGAGGTCTGGACAAGAGGATGGAGATCGAGGTTCTCAGTTTGCTGCTGACCCTCTTGCAACCTCGGGGGCCTCTGGCGAGTTTGGCTTTGTGCTCAGTCCCACTCTCATCCCGTCGACCTGGGCCCTCGCATCGGGGGTCTGGGTTCCCTGTCTGATCCAAGCCTCCTCTATGTACCTCCTTCGGAGGCAACGGTAGGGGGGATAGGCATAGGGGGGATGCATAGACCCCCAATCGCCTATTGATCGCCGATAGGGGCCCGATAGCCCCAACCTGCCCATGAAGGCGCGGATTCATTATCGGAGGCCAATCGGCGATGTATCGCCGATTCCAGGTCGATGCATCCCCCCCTATGCCAGCCCCCCTCCTGTCGTTGCCCATCACTCCTCCCACTCCTTCCCCCTCGCTTGCTCACTTGCTCCATCAGGGCAGTGGTTAAGCCGACCGCGCTAACAGGAAGAGAGATATAACCCCTTCATCCCCCCCCTCCATCGATGACTTATACAATGTCCAGCTCACCCCCTCGTCCCTACCTTCTCCCTGCGACTCATCCTTTGAGGCCATGGAGAAGGAGGCCGAGTTGGAGGGGTTGCTGGAGCGGCTCAAGGCGGCTGTCGACACGAAGGAGACGGCAGAGAGGGCACATCGGGAGGGGACGGGAGGAGCATGTGGGGAAGGAGCAACAACGTGAGGGAGGACGGCGATCTAGGAATGATGTGCGGGACTCCTTGTTGGCATCCGTGGACCTCCGCGGGCCTAGAAGGGCCTCCGGGAGCCTCATCCCTGGAGATCTCCAGAGACTTTCGCGGACTTCGAGGCCGGAGGGAGGCGGAGAAGAAGGAGGATGCGTTGGAGAAGTTGGATGGTGTTGGTGGAGAAATAGCCGCAGCAGGCCAGGAACGTACAGTGGGGGCCCATGCGAATAAACACCCTGCTTGCCTCCAGGGTGCCCTGGGTTTCTTGGGTTTCGATGTTTTTGTCATGGACAGCGTTACGTGCCCACACCAAAAACCATGGACGTCCAGGGGTCTTAGGGTTGGTTTTCTTGTGGAAGTTTTCTTGTGGACTAGCTTCCACTGTATCCTCGTCCTCCTCCTGCTCATCTTCTTCCTGCTCAGACCTGAGGTCGTGCTGTTTCTTGATGCAGGGCCACTTCTCGACCACCTCCCCGCGTGTCAGTTTTCCATCATGGCTTGTTATCTGACTGCCTGGACCCCAGCAAAGTACCCCCCGACGCCGAGAATCGACAAGCTATTCCGGCCTGATGCTTATCAAGATGTTGGCGTTATTGGTCCCTCTCCTCCCCGTCCTCCTCCTACCCTTCCTCCTCCTCCTCCTCCTCCTCATCCTCCTCCTCGATTGCATTAGCCAGCGGTACGACTTGCTATGTTCGCGCGCCACGCAAGGGCGAGAACCGGAGACAGCTCGGACAAAGGCCTCCGTCCGACGAGATCTGGAGTTACCGTCGACTCGTCAATTTCTTGCCCCATCTGATCGAGGTCGTTCGGACGGGGCCAGGACGAGGATAAGTCCATGCCAGAGCGTTCCGGAACGCTCTCAGAGCGTTCCGGAACCCTCCGAGGAGGCGCGCGGCGCCGGAGACATCCTCCAGAGCCGCCGGGCCTCAGAGATTCTCGACGTACCTCGCTCGATGTTATCCTCGTCCTGGTTTCGTCTTAGCCGTCTGCCGTGGATGTGAAAAAAAGCATCCATCGGAAACTGGAGCATGTACATTACCGGTGGCGGGCTGTTTTTCAATCCCAGGACCTTCTGGGGGTCGGGGACGACGCAGGGGTGGTGTGGTGTATACCTTTTCCCCAGCTTCCCCAGGGAAGCAGCGAAGCATGTATACACCAGGGCCCCGTATACACTAGGATCCGCCTCCCTGTGCAAATTTCAATACCGGTCCAGAAACAGCATCGGTGCGTAGAGTCAAGTCGGGGAGCATTCAACGATAATCAAAAAATAGTCCGGGGACGATTCTGGTAGCAGTTTTGAGCATTCGGGCGCATTTTTTGCGTATTTTTTGGTTTTCGTCCAAAATCCCCCCCGGGGGGGGGGGATTTTTTGAGTATTTTTTTGTTTTCGTCCAAAATCCCCCCCGTGGGGGGGGGGCCAAAATCCCCCCCGTGGGGGGACATGCCCGACCGCAGCGCAGAGCTCGGTTCCCTGGGCCGGGCCCTCGGGCTCCCCCTGCCCCTCGTCGCCGCGGGGCGCGGGCGCGGCCCGCGCAGCAGCGGGGCCGGAGGCGCTGCCCCGGAGGCGCTGCCCCGAGGCCAGAGCCGTGCGCGGCGCTCTTCGCGGCGACCTCGACCTCGACGACGACGACGACGGCGTTTTCGACGACGGCGCCGACGACCACGCCGACGGCGACGACGACTCCGACCTCGACGACGGGCAGGCCTTGCGCCCTCCGTCCTTCCGAGAAGCCGCCTCCGTCGAGGCTCCAGAGGCGGGGGGCGCCGCACGGCGTCTTGAGAGCAGCAGCGCGGTTTCGGAAACTGAAGCATATCTAATTGCCAGCGGCGGGCTGTTGTTCCATCCCAGGACCTTTTCGAGGGTCGGGGAACGGCGCCGGGGTGGTATGGTGTAGACTTGTTCCCCCGGTTTGCCGGGGGAAGCGACGAAACGTGCATACACCAAGATCCCGTATACACCAGGATCCGATTTCTTGTTCAAGTCTCAGTGCAGGGCCGGGAAAAGCGTCGGGTGTACAGAGTTTGTTTCCCTAGGGTTCTCCCGTCACCTGAATGGTGAAATCATCTCCCCCTTATCATATGAGTGTAGATTATCTCTTGCCAGGGCTGAGTTGGTCGGGGGAGGGGCGGCGAGGCAGGAATTCAGTATCGCCGAGGGAAGTACGAATCGAGGTTGATATCTTCTAATGTAATGTGGCAGCAGTATGGCAAAGGTGTGGCAGGGTATGGGACTCTCACCGTTTCAGCTTTCCCAAGTCACGAACATGTGGCAGGGCCATTGTATTCTTACTGCTTCAGCACTTCCAGGTCACGAGCGTGTGGCAGGGCCATCGGATTTCCACAATTCCAGCCCTTCCAGGTCACGAGTGTGTGGCAGGGTCATAGAATTCGATCCGTACTCTCCGATATCCGTACACGCGAGCTGCGGGGAAACATGTTTACTATACCCCCGAAGCCCTGAATTTTATTCTGCCTGGGGGCTCATCATCGGGGGCACGGGGGCTACGTACACAGGCACCCTCCAATGGATTGTTCTTGGGCCTCAGGGGAGGATGGCGGTGCATCCCCACTGGGAGACGGCGACTCTGCGCACGGCCGCCCTCCCTGCAGGTGCACACGCAGCGTCCGTCGGAGGGCGTACGTTCGGTGGCGCAGTGCCGCGTCGTCCTCCCGTGGGGCGCCTGGAGGCCCGCGTCGGGCCGTGGGGCCGTCCGCGAGGTCACCCGGGAGGGGGGCGCGGACCTCGGCGGGGGCCGTAGCATCCGGTGGGGCATCGCATCCAAACATCGCGCCGTCGGTGGCTTCTCGAGGATCCTCAGGACGCGTGTTGGCCCAATGTGTGTTTACCCCGTTCCACCCAGCCGGTCGATCATCACGTCTCCTTCGTCGTCGCGAAGGGCTTCCGTGGGCAAGCGCACGTCGGCGCTAACACACGTTCTAGGGGTCAGCGAGCTTTGGGGGGAGGACAGGGCTCGTCTCGACTCCTTCGATTCGACTTAGGACTCCGATTTGGGCTTCGATTTCTCAATGGAGGCCTACTAGCCTGCCGATGGCTGCTGGTTTGACGTTTCCCGACGCGGCTGCCGATTTCCGTCGATCCGATTCATGTCGATTGCCGATCCGACTTATCGATTCGATTCTGGGTTCTCCTGTCTGGGGTGGAGGAGCTCACGAGCCACCACATCGCGCAACAGTGCGACTGCGCGGCATCATCAGAAGCATGCACCCTGTGGTGACTGGTGGGCGGCGCTTCAGCTTCCGAAGCCGCCGGCAGCCAGCTGACACCAGCACCACCTTCGCCTGCTCTTCGACTGCCTGGATCTCACGCGCACTAGGGTCGGGGATTTTGGATAGCGCGTCGCTCCGCCCGCTCTGGCCCATGCGTCGGCGCGACAGGCTATCCACTTCCCAGTCCACCAGCGTCAGCTTCACGAGCCTTTCCCCGACTCCCGCCCCGCGGAGCGGAGCGATACCCACTCGCAAGGTATAGCGTGTCGCCAGGGCCGCCTTGGCGACACGCTAAGCAACATCGGGACGATCGAAATGAGTACGGAAAGAATGGGTACACATACTGACAGCCCTTCCTGTTCATTTTGAACAGGGCTCGCTGTCGGCTTCGCCGCGGACGTTGCCCATTTGAGGCAGCAGGCCGCCTGCCCAGCAGCGGCCGCTGTCGGTTTTGGACAGCACTCGTTGTGGGGCACCGCACCCGCATCCTCCGTACCCGTGCCAGGCGTCCAAGCGAGGGCGCCCGACCGCAACAAGGCCGGAGCGCTCCGCCGACCGTCGGCAGTCTGCAGTGCTCGGACGCGCGTTGCACGGGATGCCCCGCACGCCAGGCACCGCGCACGCCTACGGCGTGCTGCCCGGCCTGCCGCGCGTGCCCGCGGCAGCGGTGCACGCGGGTGGGCCCCTGGCGGTCTCGGCGTGTCTCGGAACGCGGCACGCCCCGCGCGGGCACGGGGGGCACTGCGGGCAGTACTTATGTCCATATCCAGGGCGTCTTGGACTTTTCGGGAAGAGGTGCCGCAACGCCGAGTCGCACTGGATATGGATAAAATCAAGCCTCTTATGGCCAGATGTTTTTCCATATCCAGTGCGTCTACGGTTTCTGGGGAAGGGAGCCCAAGACTCCAAGACGCACTGGATGTGGATATAATTATTGCCCGCAGGCACGGGATCCCGTGCGGCCGGCATGTCAGCATCTGCAGCCCAGGGGCCGCAGACCAAGCCGCACGCGCACGATGTGCTTTGACCGCTGCCGTTTGTCATCGAGGGGCCCTGGAGTCCTAGCCAAAGGCGGCATGCCTTTTCAGAGAGTCTCCGAGAAGATCAATTACCTCATTCGTCGGCATTCCGAAGCGTTACCCTTTGTTGGCCCTCCTCCTCCTCCGAGCGTTTCCAGTGCTTCGTGACTTTTACCACGAAGACGTCGGCAACTGGAGTGGCTTTGAAGGCTTCTGCAATCATATCCTTGAGATGATGAAGAACCACAAAGAGAGGGAAAATGGGGAGGTCAGGAGGGGTACTGGATTGTCTTAGCAAGTTGCCGAATCGAAAGTGGCTTGCCTTTGTGAATTAGCTGCTGCCTGGGCTCCGATGCATACGCGCTCCGGGGCTGTTACGGAGGACTCGGGGGAGGCAGTTGAGGACCCTGCTACTGAAGGCCGCGTACTCGCCGATCACTGGGGGAGGATGGCTGCGGAGGAAGAGGTGGATGAGGAGGCGCTCCGTCAGCTTAACGAACATATCCAGCAGTGCAGCCCGTCCACAATTTGACGGATCTCGTTAGAACGGTTTTGCGAGCTCTTGCGCAGGCGGCGCGACAGCACACCGGACACAGACGGCATACCTTATGGCGCATACAGGCAGAAGGGCTTTATGTCGCAGGCGCGTTGTACTATGTCTGCTGTTTCCTCCTTCACGGTGGGCGCCCCGACCCCGAGTTTGATTTTGCTCTGTCTGCTTTCAAGGCTGAAAGGTTATGAGGAACCCGACGCCCCTGGTAAAACGACGTCCCCGTCTAAGACCAGTCCTTACTGCTCTCTGGCACTGACAGCAAAATCATTGCTACTGCGTTCACATCCTCGCTCGTGCATGCCGCTAGCATTTCGGTTGGTGGGGGACGATGACGACGGACGACCGACGACCGACGACCGACGACGACGACGACGACGACGACAGCGGCGACGACGACGACGACTGACGACTGACGACCGACGACGACAACCGACGACCGACGACCGACCGACGACGACTACTGAAAACGATGACGACCATGTCGGCGGCGACGACGACAGAGGTCTGCAGTGGGCCCCTGGGAGCCCCCCCTGGAGTCTCGAGAGGGCGCTGGCCGTCCAGAGGCTCTCGAGCTTCGCTCTGTCCTGGGAAGCTCGAGTCCTCGAACCCTCGAGTCCACGACCCTTGGGTCCTCGATCCTCGAGCCCTCGAACCCTCGAGTCCTCGACCCTGGAGTCCTCGAACCCTCGAGTCCACGACCCTGGAGTCCTCGACCCTCGAGTGCTGGAATCCTCGACGCCTCGAGCCCTCGACCCTCGAGGCCTCGAGCCCTCGACCCCGGAGCCCTCGAACCCTCGAGCCCTGGAGCCCTCGAATCCTCGAGCCCTCGCCTCCCTCGAGCCCTCGAGTGCTCGGCGGCCGCGGCGGCGGCCGAAGGACCTGCTGGTCCTGGACCCCGCCCTCGCGGAGTGCGAGGGCGCGGGCCTGCCGCAGCGGGACTTGCAGGAGGCGCCGCTCCCTCGCTGCTCCTCCTCCTCCTCCTCGCTCCTCCTCCTCCTCCTCCTCCTCCTCCTCCTCCTCCTCCTCCTCCTCCTCCTCCTCCTCATCCTACTCCTCCGCCGCCTAGTACTCCTCCTCCGCAGGCCGACCCCTCATCATCCGCGTCATCCGCCTTCCTCCTCCTCGTCCTCCTCCTCCTCATAATCCTCCTCGCTCTCCCGCTCCCTCGCTACTCTCCTCTCTCCTCCCTCTCCTCCTCTCTCCTCTCCTTCTCTTCTCTCCATCCCTCCTCCTCCTTCCCTCCTCCTTCCTCCTCCGACTCCTTCCTCTCCTCCTCCGCCTCCGCTCCGCCATCTCTCCTCTCTTCCTCTCTATCATCCTCCCTCCCTCTCCTCCTCCTCCGCCTCCTCCTCCTCCTGTCTTCCTCCTCCTCCTCACACCTCCCCTCCCTCTCCTCCACCCTCCTCCTCTTACTCCTCCCCTCTTCCTCGCTCCTCAGTCCTCCTCCTCCCTCCTCCTCCTCTCCTTCTTCCTCCTCCTCCTCTCCCCCTCGCTCCTGCCCCTCAGTCCTCCTTCCTCTCTTTTCCTCCTCCTCTCGCTCCTCGCTCCTCCCCTCCTCCTACTCCCCTCCTCCTTCTCCTTCTTTCCTCCTTCTCCTCCTTCCTCCTCTCTCCCCTCGCTCCTTCGCTCCTCGCCCTCCTCCTCCTCCTCCTCCTCCTCTCCTCCTCCTTCTCCTCCCCGGCTTCCGCTCCTCGTCCTCCTCCTCTTCCTCCTCTTCTCCTTCCTCTCCTCCTCCTCCTCCTCCTCCTCCTCCTCCTCCCTCCGCCCTCTCCCCTCCTCCCTCCTCCTCCGCGCTCTCGCTCTCCCTCCTCCCTCCTCCTCCTCCTCCTCCCTCTTCTTCTCCTCTTTCCCCTTCTCCTCCTCCGTTTCCTCCTCTTCCGCCTCCGCTCCGCCTTCTCCTCCCCTATTCATCTTCATTCTCTCCACCTCCCCCTCCTCTCCTCCTCCTCCTCCTCTCCCTCCTCCCTCTTCCTCCTCCTCCTCCCCTCCCTCTTCCTCTTCTCCCTCCTCCTCCTTCCGCCTCCTCTCCTCCTCCTCCTCCTCGGTCTCCGCCTCCTCCTCTTCATCCTCCTCCTCCTCTTCCTCCTCCTGCCTACTCCTCCTGCTTCTCGCTCCTCCCTCCTCCTCCTCCTCCTCCTCGTCGCCCCTCCTCCTCCATTCACTGGCCGCTCACCGCGGGCGACCGAGCTGCGCTGTGCCAGGCGCTCATGAGCCAGGCCCTGTGCACCAGGAGCCACGCCCCGCACTCACTGGATCACAGCGTGGCCCACGCCCCGCATGTGCACACGCCCCGTGGGCGCACGCACACCACGCCAACACTCGCCCACGCCCCGCCCTCTGCATGCTGCCGTGAACCTCTGCGCGCCGAGGTACTCAGGGCTCATTTCGATTCCTCCGATTCGATTCCATTAGATTTCGTTGGCTTCCGATTCCGGTTCGACCCGTCTTCGGATTTCGATGGGGATGCCGATTCCTCAACGGAGGCCAACTGGCTTGCCGAACTCTGCCGACTCGACTTCTCCCGACTTGGCTGCCGATTTCCTGCCCGATCGGACTCATTTCGATCGCCGATCCGACTCGTAACGATTCGACTCCGGGCTCCGCCGCCCTGGCCTCCGCTGCGTGGCACGGAGCGGCAGAGCGCCACGCCGCACGCTGCATGCCCTCCTCGCCCCTGCCCCGGGAGCGGCCGAAGGCGTCAGAGTCTCCACGGGCGGAAGAGCAGCCGGGGGAGGAGGGGCCGGCGCGACCGAGGGGAGGAGGACGGGGAGGGCAAGGGGGAGGAGTGCTCGGGGAGCGCACGGCCCCGTGGCTCACCTGCGCCCACGGGGGGAGAGCAGCCGGGGGAGGAGGGGCCGGCGCGACCGGGAGGAGGGCGAGGAGGGCAAGAGGGAGGGGGTCACGGGGAGCGCACGGCCCCGTGGCTTACAGTCAGGGCGCTGGGGCAAGGACCGCTCTGGCTTCGGCAGGTGCTCGCTGCTCCTTGAACCCCTCCGTGGCTGTTCCTCCAGCCCTCCTCGTGCACCTGGGCACTCCTGGGGCCGCTACAAGGAGCTTCGTTGCTGGTGTGGCGTTCCTTCTGGCAGTACCCCGACTGCACCTGGCCCACGCCGCCCGTTTCACACCCTGCGCGCCTGGGAGCGGACGAGTCGGCCGCTTTGCACCTGGCACGTCGCTCCCGCGTAAGGTGCCCGGCAGGCAGGCACGCCGTCGCCTGCGCAGGCGGCGCCCGCTGCAAGCGGCGCCCGCTGCAGGGGCGGCTGCTGCAGAGCCGCGGCGTGCTGCCAAAGCGTTCGCCCATGCCGCCTCCTCCTCCTCTCCTCCTCCTCCTCCTCCTCCTCCTCCTCCTCCTCCCTCCTCCCCTCCTCTCCTCCTCCTCCTCTCCTCGCTCCTCGCTCCTCGCTCCTCCTCCTCCTCCTCCTCCTCCTCCTCCTCCTCCTCCTCCTCGCTCCTCCTCTCTCCTCCTCGCTCCTCCCGGTCGCTTCCTCTTGGCCTCCGCTGGGGGCCCTCTGCGCTCGGCCGCCTCCAAATAGTGTCGTCCGCCCCCTCCCCCCCCCGCCTTCCGTACGCATGTGGGCTCAAGTCGGATGAACGGTTTTGTGTACTTAGCTTCCGGCTGAGGCCCAAAATGGCCTTCGTAACGTTTGAGCGGTCCAGTTCGGTCGCTTTCATCTCAGGCTGAGGGTCCTCATCCGTCCACGTCCCACTCGTCGGTCATCCCTCCGAGTCTCTCTCGTCGGCTCTTCCCGCCGGTGTGCCAGGCCCCAGTGCATGCGATGGGGCCTCCTGGCGGTGGCACGCGTGGCGGCACTCCTGCTGGTGGCGGCGGCGATGCTGGCTCTCCCTCGAGGGGGTCTCTTCTGTTCGCAGCACCCCTCGCAGCGAACAGCGTCGTCGTGATCAGCAGCCTCCTCCTCCTCCTCCTCCTCCTCCTTTTCCTCCTCCCCCTCCTCCTCCCCCTCCTCCGTCAGCGGCAGGGGGGCAGCTGGGACCCGCGCGACATCGCACAGGGCAGCGGCCGTACCTTCTCTCGGGGCGTGCTGGCGGATCCCCTGCTGCTGAAGGGCCGCCCTCGCCTCTCCGCAGAGGACCTCGCTCCACTCGATGCAGTCGTGGCGCTGAAGAAGGGATCCTTCTCGTCGGGGAGGGCTCCGTGTTTCTTCGTTGTTTCGCGGCTTGCCTCAGGTTGTCCTTAGGCTTCCGATGGGAAGTCGAAGCTTGACTCACGGAAACAGGGGCCTCGTTCCTTATTTAGGATTCCTTAGGTCAACGCCCCGACTGCATCATGTTGACATTTTGCGTCGCAGGAGGCGGCCGCCGTACAGAACTACCGGCCCCCGACGCCACGTAAGCGACGCAGAGAAAAACGGGCTCGTCTGCGCCAGCATTGGCGCGCAAGCTGCCCGCGTAAGCTCGCGCGTAAGCACCCTCGTCTCCAAGGCAGCGTGCCGCGCCGGCAGCCCGCGTAAGCCGCCGCGTAAGGCCGCTATTAGATTTCGCATAAGACCCGTTTCTTTTCGTCGCTTACTTGGGCCCGTGGCGTCAGGTGGCCAGGTCTTGGCGCTCCTCCTGCCCGTGCGCCTATTCGCTCTGGCTCCGATCCGGCTGCTTATCCCGCCTGCCCGTGGTGCCGCTCCTGAAGTCGGACGTGGATAGGACGCGGAGAAATCCGTTCGAGAGCGTTCCAGAACGCTCTCAGAGCGTTTGGAATGCTCTGAGATAGCCGCGGCGCCCGAGACATCCTCCAGAGCCGCCGGATCTCAAAGATTTTCGCTTTATCCTCACCCGATTTGATCTTCGTCCCGGCTTCGCCTTATGAAGCGCCCTCACGGGGCTGCAATAGCAATGTCCAAGATATTTCGCGGCTGGTTGCCCACGAGGTCCAGTCTCACACCTCTACCATCACGGCGCGGGTCCAGACTGTGGTCACGGACACTCTGGTCGCCGTGCAGGGTGGCAGCGGCATTTCGGGCCCACGCTCCGCCGCGTCGACCCCCACAACGGCGACATCCGTGCACTCCAGCAGGAGCAGCAGCGGCTTGAGAATGAAACTCGTGACCTTCGAGCTTCCGTCAATCGGTTCAATGAGCGCTGGCTTTGGATGAACAGCATTCCTCTGCCATCGATGTGTCTCGTCTCGCCGAATTCGACCGCAAGGATCTCCCGAATGTCTTCACCATCAACGCAAGTCCGACGTCGCCCCCGACCGTGTTTCACGTTCGCTTGACGAGTGGACCTCC
The DNA here is from genome assembly GCA_963575745.1 of Prorocentrum cordatum. Taxonomy (NCBI): domain Eukaryota; class Dinophyceae; order Prorocentrales; family Prorocentraceae; genus Prorocentrum; species Prorocentrum cordatum. The sequence continues at coordinate 162,879 of CAUYUJ010019643.1, forward strand.
GCCTCCAGCGTCAGCCGTGACGACACCATCATCCATGGTGATGGCCCCTCCCACCGTTGGTACTGGAGGTCTCGGGCAGGCCCGCCCGGGTCTGTAAAGCGGTGGAGCTGGCTAAGGCTCTGCGTTTTCCTGATGGCCGTTGGCTCCGCTTCGAGGCAGTGCATGTCAATGGCTCGACGGGCTCCCTCCTCGTTGGTGCTGACTAGGCCACCGAGCAGATCCACCGCGAGCAGCAGTCATTTGCGCCGAGAAGGTTTCCAATCTTTCCTGGGACGCCATCCGCCCCTCGAGGCCTCGTGCAAGCGGGTGGCCAACCGCTGGTGGAGGTGTTCGTGCGCGGAGCCATACAACCATCCCGTCTCCTGTGGAAGCTCAACGTCGACCGGGAGGCCATCGACACCGCCTTCTTACGGGCATACGCCGGCTACTACACCAGGACCTGGCCGTGGGCCTAACCACTGGGGTCGCCCTTGGCTTATCTCGTCTTTGCAGGCTCGCCGTCCTTCTACCAAAAAGCAGCTCATCACGTGGAACGCGCGTGTTCTGTGTTGCCACCGCACTTCTTCACGACGCTTCAGCATGGCGAGATTTAATATATGTTTGCAGAAAGCCGTCTCCTGGGAGCGGTGGCGACGCCGAACCGTTCCGTAGTACAACCGGGACCAGCTTTTTCCTTTACATCGATTCCTGCGTTTGCCCGCAAAGTTCTGGTTTCTGGGACCTGGCCAGGTCTTCGGACTTCACTTCCGCGGACATGGTCAGCAAGTTCGTCTTTTCAACGTGCACAACTATTCACGTTCTCATCGCCATCGGCAACATGTCCGTCAGCATTGGCATGCTAGTGCGCGTTGGGCGGCTTCTGACGAGTTGCACCGTCTCTTCTTCTCTTTGGGGGACTTCAGGGTCTCTCATGTGGCGCCTGGCTCTCTTCTGCGGCCCACTGCTCGTCGACACGTGGAGGTTCGTCGCCAACATTACAAACAAGTTCGGAGAGCTCTGTTTGACCATGGTGCGGCGGTTGTTATTTCAAAGCTGCCGACGCTCTACTGCCGCCGCACGGGTACATGCAGCAGACTCGACACGGCAGTCGTCTCGTTTTCTTTGGCCGTTCTCCTGGAAGCGGGAACTGTTTTTACAGTGCACCAGTAAGCACCGCGGCCCGACGACTGGAATTTGAGTGATCATGCCTTCCTGTCTCTGACGACGCTGCGTCCTCGGCGGCCTCGCTCTCAACATGAACGAGGGAGGCCTCCTGGACTTTATCTTTCGCTCTCGCCGCTATCCTGAAGTACTGCGCCATTGCGCGAGCTGCGCCAGCTGGGATGTGATGGGCTCTTGCGACCGATGGGCGCTCGCGAAAGATCTGATGATGCGTGCTGCTGCCAAGGTACGAGAGTGCCTTCAATGTCTCTCTACCCCATCCAGTGCAGAAGAGTCCGAAGACGGCCGTCGGCTAACCTTGCGGAGCATTGCCTGAGCGATTTGGCAGCAGGATCTCGCGTTGGCCACCTTCCTCATCAATGCCACGTCGTTGGTCCCACCTCCGGGACCTCTCGTGGCAACTCCCGGTGCTGCGCCCCCTCGGGCCTCCCAGGGGGGCCCCCAGAACGCCCCAGGACTGCCCGAAGACGCCCCCAGGGAGCCGCCAGAAACGCGAAAGGACGGCCCAAGACGCTCCCAAGCAGCCCAGGAGACTGCCGGCGAGTCGCCAGGCTCCCAGGAGGCTTCCAAGAGGCCCCAAGAGAGCTCCGCGAGGCGTCCCCGGAGCGCCCGAAGAGGCCAAAAACTATGATTTCCATTGCTGTCTTGTTGGTTTTTAGCCTTCTCGCGTTTTCGAGCTTCCAACGCTCCAAGACGGCCGAGAAAGGCCCCCTCAAGACCGCCCCAAGACCGCCCAAGAGCCCCCGAGACGGCTCCAAGACGGGGCAAGAAGGCCCCAAGATGGCCCAAGAGCGCCCCGAGGCAGCCCAAGAGAGCACCAAGATAGCCCGAAAAGCCGCCCAACAGCGGGAACGCAAATCAACAATCCGGGCTTTCCGCTCCAAGAGGCCCCCAGGAGGCCCCAAGATTCCCCCGAAGAGCTTGAAGAGGCCCCCAAGAGCCCCGAAGAGGTCCAAAGTGGCCCCAAGAGGCCCCCAAGCAGCCACCCAGCGGCCTCCAAACTGCCTCCCAACAAACTACGGCCTGCATCCGGGAGTTCACCTGTCCAGCGTAGTTCGCGTCAGCGCGCGCGCGCCAAGAGAGGGACAAAAGAGGGGACCTCCCAAAGCCTGACGAACGCTTTGCCCCGAGGTGGCCCCAAGGTTCTGCCAGAGGTTCTCGAAGCGCCCCCCAGATGCCTGCGGAGACTCCCGGGAGGCTCCCCAAGAGGCCCCAAAAGATTTTCAAGACGCCGCCAAAAAATCCCCGAGGCCAATCCCAACAGACCATGGCTTGTATCCGGGAAGCTTCTGACCCACCCAGGCAGGGCATTTGAAAAAAAAGGAGTTCCAAGAATTCTGATGTTTTTCCCGAGCGTACCTCTATCTTATTTTTGCACAACAGGCCGTAGTTAAGGCCCCCGTCACCACCGAATAAAGATCCCAAGAAGTCTGCGAGGGCCCCAAGTCATCGAACACCTCAAGGACACGTATGATTTTGTGGCTTCCGCATTTCACCTTATATACGCTTCCGAGACTTGCGCGGGGACTCCGAAAGGTCATTCTGTGCACAAGGCACTTCAACACATGATATTACATTCGTTAACGTGTTGAGCCTAGCTAGAACTTGTGCGCGCGATCATTCTAGTTTACATATATATACATATAATTGTACTCATTCACAGAAGTATGGATATGTGTACAATCAGGCGCACATGCACATACATATATATATATACATACATACATACAGACATACACATACATGAAAACATACATACATACATACATACATACATACACACGTACCTACCTACCTGCATAATAGGTACATACAGGCTCACACACATGCATGCATGCATACATACACACATGTAAACGTGCACACAAGCATACAAACACATACCATCATACACACACGCACACACCCACGATACGTACCCATATACATGCATGCATACATGCATGCATACATGAAGCCGTTCATACATACATGTATGCATGCATACATACACAACTACACAAACACATACATACAGATCAACGTACATGCATACAGACACACATACAGCCATGCATACAATACATACATACACGCACGCACACATACATACATACAACTATACATACATACATACATACATACATACATGCATGCATACATCCATACATACATACATACATGCATACGTACATAAGTACATACATGCATGCATGCATGCATGCATACATACATATATACATACATACAGACATACCCACATACAGACATACATACATACATGCATACGTAGCACCCCGCAGATGCGGATAAGAGTGGAGGGGAAGGTGGGGACGTCGGCAGTCTGCGAGACTCAGGAGAAGCCCGCCGCAGGCGCCAAAGTCTCACAAATCATACAACGAGCCCGCCGCATGCGCCGATTTTTTCTTCAAACCACTGTGGAGCGGTCGCGGGTGGGTCGCGGGTGGGTCGCGGGGTGGGTCGCGGGTGGGTCGCGGGTTGGGTCGCGGGTGGGTCGGGGGGTCGGTCGCGGATGGGTCGCGGGGTGGGTCGCGGGTGGGTCGCTGGGTGGGTCGCGGGTGGGTCGCGGGTGGGTCGCGGGGTGGGTCGCAGGTAGGTTGCGGGGGGGACGACGACAACAAACAACAACAACAACAACCACAACAACAATAACAACAACAACAGCAGCAGCAACAACAACAACAGCAACGACAACGACAGCAACAACAACAACAACAATCATTTTAAGATTGTTCGACCTTATCTGCTCGAGTGTCCAATAACGCGTATTTCCCAAACCCTCGATACCCGCCCTCTCCGTCTTCGATCGAACCCCTTTTGGGGGGTATACCTTTCTTCCCTGCAGGCCGGGCCCCGGCAAGCAGCGGGGCGGCCGCGGACCGTCGGCCTGGCCAGCGGCAGCGCTGATCGGCGGGGCGGCTGCGGACCGTCGACCCGACCCCCAGAGGGACGGACAGGGGACCGACACGACGAGGACGACGACGACGACGTCGACGACGACGGCGACGACGACGACGACGACGACGGCGACGACGACGACGAGCGAAAGCGAGAGCGAGAGAGAACGACAGCAGGGCCACGAAGGACACGAAGTAGGCCACGAAGGGCGACAGCGGGGACACGAACGGAATGCGTATGGGGCCACGAAGAGCGCGAACGAGCGGGGGCCACGAAAGGCAGATAATGCGGGGCCACAGGAGGCAACGGTGGGGCCACTGAAGGTAGCAATTGGGCCACGTAGGACAGTGAGGGGGCCACACACGGCGACAGCGGGGCCACGAAGGGCATGCACATGGGACCACAATCGCGAAAGAGGGGAAGGAGCCGAAAAAAAAAGAACGACAGAAGTAAAAAAGCAAAAGTAACTTATATTTGGGCGCGGGAAGAGCAGGAACGGGGCCACTGTAGGGCGATCAACGGGTCCACGAAGGGCAGCGGGGGTGCCACGAAGGGGCGACAGCGTGGCCACGAAGGGATGCATATGGGGCAACCGCGGCGCGAACGCAGCGGGGGGGGCACGAGGCATACATATACGGGGCCACGAAGGGCAGCGATGTGGCCAAAAAACCCCCCCGAAGGGCGCACGAGGCCACGAAGGGCATCGAGGAGGCCACGCAGGTTGCAACGAACACGAAGCAGCGACGGGGCCCACGAAGGGCAGGCGAGGGGGGGCCACGAAGGGGTTGCAACGGTGCACTAAACAAAGCGAGGGGGCCTACGAAAGGGCTGCAACGGGGCCACGAAGGGCAGCGGGGTGGCCACGATGGGCTGCAACGGGGCCACGAAGGGCAGCGAGGGGGCCACGAAGGGCTGCAGCGGGGCCACGAAACAAAGCGAGGGGGCCACGAAGGGTTGCAACGGGGCCACGAAGGGCAGCGAGATCCTAGGTAATCTGAGTCTGTGAGGGGATCCTAAGCGTGAGCGCGACTCCTGGGTGCCTGGTTGTCGGGAGCGCGGCGCTTGAGTAAATCGCAAGAAAATCCAACGCAAGGGCGCTATGCTATGGTAAATTGCAAGCAAGTCTCCAGCGAAAGCGCGACTCCAGAGCGCCGGGAGAGCGATTCCTGAATAAATTATGAGGAAGTCCCAAGCGAGAGCGCGATTCATGAATAAAATGCGAGGAAGTGTCGGGCGGGAGCGGGGGTCGTGGCTAAATTGTGAGGAAGTCTAAGGCGGGAGCCGTTGTTGTTGTAGTCCGGGGGGCAGGGGGCCAGTTTGAACAGGAAGACTTTCTTTGACAAAAAAACAAGGTGCGAGCCCCGGGGGGGGCCCTTCAATTGAAAAAATCAATGTGCACCGTGAGGGGGGATAACAATCATTAATTTTCCACAGAATTGAGGGTTCACAACAACAACAACAACAACAAAAAACACACAATTCTAGCACGAGCCCTTATCCGTTTTCGCCAGTGCCGAGGGTTTTCATAGGAGGCTGGCAATACCCCCACTTTGTGGGGGGGCCGGTTCAAGCTCTACCGAATTTCCACGCTCTTCGCCACCCACCACACCCAGCTTCCGCCCTATGACGCTCGGACACTTCACTTCGTGGCTGCGGACGAACCGTGGCTACTATTCAGGCCCCCGCGGCCCGCAGACGACGCGTGCGCGAAGAAGAAACGAATTTGTCCCGCAATGGTATTAATTTGACATGGATGATGGCCCTGGCATGTGCGCCACCGTTGTTGCAGAAGTTCGAAAAAGTTGCTCGCAAAGCCCGATTGACAGAAATGTTTAAAAAGTGTTGGGTTTCCTACAAATTCGCAAGAGCGCGCGGGATGAAATGTTGACACTTTTTTTTTGAAAAACCATTGGTTTTTTTTTATGTTTTTATGTTAAAATCGCTCCGACACTAGCTTTTGAATGATTTCGGCTTGCGCGCGCGAATGTCCCTTCTTTTACTTTAATTTTTTTTGCAAGGGATTCTTGAAATTTGATTTATATTAGAACAAGAAATGTCATTTTATAGTGTTTTTTGCAAGGGAAGACGGATTACAACAAAACAACCGGATCTTGATGACATCGTATTACCTGAGGCTTCCTCACGAAAATGATGAAAATGTAGCTGCGGCCTAGGCGGCGCAGGGGGGCCGTGCACCAGGGGTCCCAACGATAATTATTCTTTAGAATTAATAATGTTCAACAACAACGCAACAAGCAGAATCCGCACCACGGATTCTCACTTCAGCCACGCACCCAGGGACAATGAATGACCGTTCGGCCCCCTCACTCGGCCCCCGTTCTGGCGGTTCCCTGGGGGCGTCTTCGGGCAGTCCTGGGGCGTTCCGGGGTTCTCCCTTGGGCGGTCTCGGGGGCTCTTGGGCGGTCTTGGGGCGGTCTTAATGGGGCCTTTCTCGGCCGTCTTGGAGCGTTGGAAGCTCGAAAACGCGAGAAGGCTAAAAACCAACAAGACAGCAATGGAAATCATAGTTTTTGGCCTCTTCGGGCGCTCCGGGGACGCCTCGCGGAGCTCTCTTGGGGCCTCTTGGAAGCCTCCTGGGAGCCTGGCGACTCGCCGGCAGTCTCCTGGGCTGCTTGGGAGCGTCTTGGGCCGTCCTTTCGCGTTTCTGGCGGCTCCCTGGGGGCGTCTTCGGGCAGTCCTGGGGCGTTCTGGGGGCCCCCCTGGGAGGCCCGAGGGGGCGCAGCACCGGGAGTTGCCACGAGAGGTCCCGGAGGTGGGGGGCGCTCCTGGGGGGGGGGGGTCGCAGGGTGGGTTGCGGGTGGGTCGCGGGTGGGTCGCGGGTGGGTCGCGGGTGGGTCGCGGGGTGGGTCGCGGGGTGGGTCGCGGGGTTGGTCGCGAGGTGGGTCGCGGGGGGTGGGCCGCGGGGTGGGTCGCGGGGTGGGTCGCGGGGGGGGTCGTGGGGTGGGTCGCGGGGTGGGTCGCAGGTAAGTCGCGGGGGGGACGACGAAAACAAACAACAACAAACAACAACAACAACAACAACAACAACAACAACAACAACAACAACAACAACAACAACAACAACAATCATTTAAGACTGGGGACACTCCGTTCTCACCAGTGCCAGGGTTTTCATAGGAGGCGGGCAATACCCCCACTTTGTGGGGGGGCCGGTTCAAGCTCTACCAAATTTCCAAACGACTCTTCGCCACCACCCACACCCAGCTTCCCGCCCTATGACGTTCGGACACTTCACTTCGTGGCATGCGGACGACCGTGGCTACTATTCAGGGCCCCGCGGCCGACGACGACGGCGTGCGCGCGCGAAGAAAAAACGAATGTGTCCAATATGGTATTATTTGACAGGGATGATGGCCCTGGCATGCGCGCAACCGTTGTTGCAGAAATTCGAAGCACGTGAAAAAAGTTACTCGCAAGAAGAAATGTTGAAAAAATATTGGGTTTCCTCAGAAATCCGCAAGAGCGCGCAAGATGAATTTTTGAAGCTTTTTTTTGAAAAACCATTGGGTTTTTTCATGCTTTTATGTTAAAATCGCTACGAAAACTAAGGTTTTGGAAGGATTTCATCTTGCGCGCGCGAGTGTGCACTTCGTGTCATTTTTTGCAAAGGATTCTTGAAGTTTGGTTATGTTAGAACAAGAGATTTCATTTTATAGTGTTTTTTGCAAGGGAAAGCGGGCGTCAACAAAACAACCGGATCTGGTATACCCCGTTTTGCCTGAGACTTCCTCACGAAAATGATGAAAATATGGCTGCGGCCTAGGCGCGGCGAGGGGGTCGTGCACCAGGGGTCCCAACAATGATTATTCTTTAGAATTAATAATGTTCAACAACACCAACAACAACAACAACAGCAACAACAACAACACATACAACAACAACACCAACAACACCAGCAACAATCACAACAACACCAACAACAACAACAACGACAGCAGCAACAACAACAACAATAACAACAACAACGACGACAACAACAACAGCAACGCAACAGGCAGAATCCGCACCACGGATTCTCCCTTCAGCCACGCACCCAGGGACAATGACTGACCGTTCGGCCCCCTCACTCTCATGTACATACATGCATGCATGCATGCATACAAACATTCAGGCACACGTACGTATATACATACATTCAATACGTACGCACATACATGCACGCATGCATGCAATAATGCATATATGCAGACATCCAACCATAACCACAACCACACACATGCATACATTCAAGCATGCATACATACAAACATACGTACGCACATACACACACGTACGCACATGCATGCATACATACAGACATACATACATACATATACATAACGAAAATACAAGCATGCAGATGTTTCCCTCTCTTCCTTTCTCTCTCTCTCTCTCTCCCTCTCTATCCCCTGTTCGGCGGTTTCTTCTGTGTCGCCTCCCCGGCACGTTTCTATCATCATTTGTGGTCTGTCGCGGCCCTATCATTGCTCGTCTCCACCTTCGAGCCTCTTCCACCTTCTCTTTCAGCCTGCTGCTTGTAGTCACCCTTCCCCCAGCTGTTCAGAGTTATTTTTTCCAATTGGAGGCAAAGGACGCGAAGGCCAAGTTCGAGCTGCTCCTTGCGAAGTTGAAGATAGGCGTCACCCGCAGCGACCTCGCGGCCATCAAGGATCGGCCCGCTGGGAGGGGAAGAGGCAGGCGTGCGGGCAGGCGGGCAGGATGAGGAGAGAGGCAGAAGACAGCGTGAAGCGGAACAGAAGCATGCAACAGCGCACCCTGAGAGCCGCGCGCATCGCGCGCCTTTGCCCAGGTGCGCCCCCCTGGAGCCCTCACGGATAGATCCGGCCAGAGAAAAGCAGCAGAAAGATCGGTCGAGGTCTTGGTCATCTGTTTGGCCATGCTGTTATTCTTCGCGCCGTCGGATGTCGTCGGATTGGATCGCGAGGAGAGGGCGAATCTGGCAACTGAAAGGAGGGATGCGCAGGCAGGCTGGTGGACTGTGCGAGAAAGTGTCATGCAGGGGCTGCTCTTCCCAGGCGTCCGACGAGGAGGAGGAGGAGGCGGAGGAGGAGGAGGAGGAAGTGAAGGTATGATGAGGACGAGGGGGGAGGGGGAGGAGGAGGGGGAGAGGAGGAGGAGGAGGAGGAGGAGGAGGAGGAGGAGGCGGAGAGGAGGATGCGGAGGAGGCGGAGGAGGAGGCGGAGGAGGAGGAGGGGAGAGTTTGGAGGAGAGGAGGAGGAAAAAAAGGGGTGGAGGAGGGAGGAAGAGGAGGCGGGTTGAGGAAGGAGGAGAGGGGCTGGAGGAGAGGATGAAGGAGGAGAGGAGAGGAGGAGGGGAGGAGGAGGAGATGACTGTGAGGAGGTAAGTATTAGTATTCTTATTGAATTCCTCGTCACGGCAGGGTACCAGGTGGGGTCTTGAGAGAGATTGGAGGAGGCAGCTGAGGATTAGGAGGAATTTTGATGAGGAGGATGAGGATTGATGGCGAGTAGTAGTCAGGGTGGAGGATGAGGAGGAGGGGGAGTAACGAGGATTAGGGAGATTATGAGTATGGTGTGTATGGTTGAGGAGGAGGAACGCTGATTAGCAGGCATTATGCGGAGTGAGGTAGGTAGGGAAGTAGTAGGATGTATGGGAGGAAGGATGAGGAGGAGGGGGGGAGAAGGAGGAGCAGGAGCAGGAGGGGGAACGTTTTCTGACCCCAGGCCCCTCGGCCAAAGTCTGCGCAGAGCCGGCCCTGGGCCCCTCCAGGGGTCTATCCTGGCCAGTCTTGTTCGAGCTGCGTCCCCAGCCGTGGCCTCCACGCTGGGGACCCCGGGAGACCCAATAAGGCTAAGATAGTCTACGCGATCTTCCTTCTCCCTCCGTTCTCCCTCCTCCTCCTTCTCCTCGTCCTCCTTCTCCTCCTCCTCCTCCATTCTCCTTTCTCCTCCTCCTCATCCTTCTTCTCCTCCGTTCTCCTTTCTCCTCGTCCTCCTCCTCCTCCTCCTCCTCCTCCTCCTCCTCCTCCTCCTCCTCCGACGACGACGACGACGACGACGACGACGACGACGACGACGACGACGACGACGACGACATCCACAACGAGGGCATCGACGACGAATAGGATGACCGACCCTGGACGCCCTCCAGGGGCCAGTGTTTCTTCTCTCTGGACCAGTTCGAGGGCCCCGGGGCCCGAAAGCATGGCCTGGAGGTCGAACTCGAGGAACAGCAGGCAGGCCCAGGACGAGGATACGCCGCTCCAGGAGAGCTTCCCGGGTCGCTCTCAGAGCGTTCTGGCGTGCTCTGGAACGGCCGCGGCGCCCGACACGTATGCCAGACCCGCCAGCTCTTAGGGATTCTCGACTTACCACCATCCTGATGTTTTATATATATATATATATATATATATGTATGAGATTCTCGATTTACAGATTCTCGCTATCCTCAGCTCTTCGAGATCCTCACTGTCCTCATATCTCTTAGAGGAATTCTCGATTTAGAGATTCTCGATTCTCGTATTTCTCCTCATCCTTCCTTCGTCGTAGGAACAACGATCGATCCTCGATCGTCGTCGCCGTTCGACCGATCCTCGATAGATCGACGACGGCGAGGGCGGCGGCGGCGGGAGGACGCCCTCGGGGAGTGCCGGTCGGCGGAGCTGCCAGAGCACGCCCTCCGGGAGGCCGTGGCGGCGCAAGCGAGGCCGCCGTGTCGCCCGCCGCCGCTGCGCCTCACCAGGTTGCAGCCGTCGGGGGGCATGGGCTGGCACAGCACCTGATGGGCGTGTTTTCCACCACCGCCACCAGAAGTTGGAGGTGGAGGAGGAGGAGGAGGAGGAGGAGGAGGAGGAGGGGGAGGAGGAGGGGGAGGAGGAGGGGGAGGAGGAGGAGGAGGGGACGAAGAAGAGGAGGAGGGGGAGGAGGAAGACCCCCTCCCACTCCAACTTATGGTGGTGGTTGTGGTGGTGGTGGAAAACGGGCCCATCAGCACCGGTTCCGGTCAGCAGGAAAGACGGGCACATTCGAGGCCTTGTTCGGCCTCGTTCGGCCTTGTCGGGAACGTTTTGTTGCCTTGTTCGGCTTCGGGGGGTCGTTGTCGGGCCCCCGGACTGTGAAAGAACAGTTCCCGGGTGAAAAGCTGCACCAGGTGGACCCTGAGGGCATTTCGCGCGACCCCTGCTGGAGGTGCAGTCCAGACGCCGAAATGGAGAGACCCCTCTGGGCTCCGGAGGCGCCCTGGCTTCCGGGCAGTACCCTGCACGTAGGGCGGGGGACCTATTCGTGGTCGAGGCACGCCAGGGCCAGAGATTACCCCTCGTCCTTTAGTTCGAGGAGAAACTGCATACATATTAGCTTGCGGAGGTTCGCGCGGATTTCTCAGGTCTGCGCGATCTGCGCTGGGCCCCTCCCTGGCGCGCGGAACGCGCCAGGGAGGGGCTCCAGAGGCGCCGCCAGGGAGGGGCCTAGTGCAGATCCAAGAAACCCGCGCGGACCTCCGAATGTTTATGCTCATGCCGTCTCCTCTGCCTCTGTTACACTCGGACCGAGGTATACGAGCGAGGTCGGTACGGGGAGGGTGCCCTAGTGTTCTTCGTGCTTGTTGGATGGTCTTGTGCACCCTGAGGAGGGTATCCCTGGATGTTATCTTTCTTTTTTTTTTGTGTGTGTGTGTGTGTTGGCCGACGGGGAGCCTCATGTTCTTGAGGGGTGTTCTGGCCCAGGTCCTCCCGCGCCACGTGGGCCCCCCCCCCAGGCCGCGCCACGGATGAGCACCCGCGCTCTCGCCCATCCTCCACTTCCTCTCTCCTCCCTCCCCCTCGTCCTCCTCCCCTTCCTCGTTTCCTCGCCACTCCTCCTCCTCCTCCTCCTCCTCCTTCTCCTCC
>CAUYUJ010019644.1:0-35000 GCA_963575745.1 Prorocentrum cordatum
GGGGGGGGTACGGGCTTCATATGTGTTTTCTCGGTGTTCCCCGACCCCCACCCTGGAAATGGAGGGCAAATTCGGGCCTTCGGGTTGGGTTGGGGTGGTTTAGTCGGTGGTGAAACCTTCCTGGAGGGACTGAAAGATACTGGCACCGATCATCCCCAGGCATCTCCTGGAGTGCTTTCTGACCAGAATCTCGAGGAGAATCCAGCCGTGGCGACAGCGGCTCTCATGGACGAGCAGCGATACGGGTATCCGTCCTCCTCTGAAGTGCGGGCGAGGAAGGAGGATGGGCCTTGCAGATGAGGGCACGGCGACCTAACGCGATGGCTTACGTAGGCAAGCCGCTGCGCGGGACACAGCGTGGAAAGAGAGGGCACGTGCGCGCGACCCCAGGCGGACGGTCTACGCACGATTGGCTACTCCGAACTTCTTATGAATCAACCGGGGGGTCACGAACGTGAAAACGCGGCGCGGCCAACCTACCCCCCCAACACCACCCCTGCGCCCCAGCGGGGAAGGGAAAGAACTCCAGGACCCCCCCCCTGGCGCCCCCGCGGACGCGCCGCGGCCAACCCCCCCGGGCACTCCAAGGGGGGGTCGATTACTAAACGATCCAGAGTACGCATTCGACCCCACCTCTATCTGTTGACGTCGCTCGGATGGCCACACGCTCTGGACGCCGCCCACCGGGGCGCCTGCGAGGCCGCAGGCAGGAAGGAAGGAACGACGGAGGAGAGGCTGAGGCGCAAGCAGGAGGGAAGAGGTCGGGTGTTGCTAGAAGTACCCCTGGCCCGAGGTACCCCCAGGATTCTGGGGGTGGCGCGGGCGGCCTCCAAAATGGAGCGAAACGCTGGGGACACCTTGGGCCAGGGGCACTTCTAGCAACACCCGAAGAGGGAAGGGGAGGGAGTCCAGACTAGCCCAGCTCAGTCCGCTCCTGGAGGTCCGGTCCAGGTGACGCTGCTCCAGACAAAGGGGATGAGGGAGGAGCAGGGGGAGCAGGAGGAAGGGGGAGGAGGGAGGCAGAGGGAGGAGGAGAAGGAGGAGGGGCAGGAGGGGGAAGAGGAGGAAGGGGAGGAGGAGGAGGAGGAGGAGGAGGAGGAGGAGGAGGAGGAGGAGGAGGAAGGAGGAGGAGGAAGAGGAGGCGGCGGAAAAAAAGGCAGAGGGAGGAGGAGAAGGAGGAGCAGGGGCAAGGAGGCAGCAGCAGAGAGGAGGGGAGGAGGAGGACGAGGACGAGGACGAGGGGGGCGCCTCCTCTGGACCAGCCCACCACGCCCACCCCCCCGCGGAGCGGCGCGCGTCTGTCCTGCTCGGCCTTCTCCCGGTGTCTGGCGACCATCTCCTCCTGCTCCTGTCGTGCGGGCGTCGAAATGAAGAGGAGGATGCCGACGACAACGTCGACGAGGACGCGGGCAACGACGCTAAAGATGACGACGAGGACGAGGACGGCAAGTACAAAGGCGACGACGACGACGAGGACGAGGACGAGGACAATGACGACGACGACGACGACGACGACGACGACGACGACGACGACGGCGACGAAGACGAAGACGAGGGCGCAATGCCAACCGCGGCGGAAAGTATGATGTTCCTGGTGTCTGGCACCTATACCCTCTCGGGCAGCCACGACGAACATAAAGAGAACGACGAGCAGGAAGACGACGGCGGCAACGAGTCTGGTCGGGTCGGCCAAAATTTGATAGCGACACATTTCCTGCTCTTCGTCCGCGCGTGCCTCCTCCTCCTCCTCCTCCTCCTCCTCCTCCAACTCCTCCTCCTCCTCCTCCTCCTCCTCCTCCTCCTCCTCCTCCTCCTCCTCCTCCTCCTCCTCCTCCTCCTCCTCTGCGTCCTCCGGGTCCTCCTCCTCCAACATCCTTTGGGCATACTGGCTCCTCTTCCACTTCCAACTCCACGTATTCCTCATTCCTCCCTGCTGTTCCTACTCATCCCTCCTCCATCCTCCTCATCATCATCCCCCCCCCGCCCTCATCCTTCCGCCCCCACTGTCCTCCCTGCTCGGTCTCCTCCGGGCGGGCCAGGGTTTTCCCCTGATACATCTCTGCCGCTCATGATCCTGAAGCTTGAACCTTGTAACAAGTACACAGACGGAGGGGCCTGGTGTTCAAAACGGGGCTCCTGCATTAGGGCAGCACACATTCGTAAGCCTCGTTCCAACAAAAAAAAGAGAGAGAGAGAGAGAGAGAGAGAGAACTCTCGCCAGAGCGCCGCGCATATGCGTCACCACAACTTACAGCAGGTACAAGAATGTAGGGCGTCGTTTTCTAATTGGAGTTCTGGCCTTCGCTCCGCAAGCATGTGCCTTTAAAGTCTGCAGCACCTACAAGGATGGAGACCAGGTCTTCCAAATGGACCTCTCGCCTCAGCGCCGCGCGCACCGTCTTAAACGCTTACAACAGTTCCGATGATGAAGGCGGCTCCTTTTCCAAATGGGGCTCTAGCATTAAGGCCGCTCACATCCGTCTTGCAAAATCCCACAAGCCTTCTGGGCGTAGGTGGTCGATCTAACGATGTCTTCCTTTCATCTTCCCAAAAATTCCTCTTCCCCTTCGTGGAGGGGTTTTCCCCTCCCCCTACCCCCTACCCTGGACTTTTTGGGGGGGGGGTCGCGGGTGGTCGGAGGGTCCTTTGTTCGGCCCCTAGGAGGGCAAATTTGTGACACCCCTCACGAGGATCGTGGGCCCCGAGGGGGGGCCTCGATCGGGACCCTCCCTCCTTTGATCGATAGCCTCGCAGATGGCCCCAAGAGGCGCTCCTGGGCTCCCAAGAGAGCCCCAAGAAAGCCCCAAGAGGGCTCCAAGAGGGTCCCAAGAGCGCCCCAAGAGGCATCCGAGAGGCCGCCAAGAGGTCCCCGAGCGGCCTCAGAGAGCCCAAGATGACCTCCAAGATGGCTCAGATAGCCCAAGCTGGCTCAAGATGGCTCCCAAGATGCTCCAAACGGCCCCAAGACCGCTCCAAGAGCGCCCCGGAGCGCTCCAAGAGAGCCCCAAGAAGCGGGTTGTCGGCTCCTGAGGGGGGAGCTGAGTTAGGGGGACCCCCTCATCCTGTAATCGATGCCCTCCAAGATGATCCCAAGAAGCCTTCAGGGTTACCAAGAGGGTTCCAAGAGGGCCCCAAAACTCCCAGAGAGCACCAGCAGCAGCAGCAGCAGCCGCAAGAATACCTCTAGATGGTTCCATGAGTCCTCGTCCGCGTCGTCCTCATCCTAGTCCTCGTCCTCCTCATCCTCGTCCTCGTCCTCGTCCGCGTCCACGTCCACCGATTCCTCCTCGTCCTCATCCTCATCCTGCTCCTCCTCCTCCTCCTCTTCCCCTCGCCCCCACGCGACCCACAGGGATGGCTCGAAGAGGGCTTCCAAGACCACCCCCTTGCTCCCAGAGATCTCTCGGGTCACCCTGGTTGCTCGCTCTGCTTCCCTTGATGTGCCTCTTCGTCCTTCTTCCCGTCAGCTCTCATGGGCAGGGCTTCTGAATGGACTGGTGGGGATACTTTTCCGTCGCAGCCGCAAGCGAAGGCGCAGGCGGCGTCAGAGGTCAACCAGGGCTACGGGCGAAGCCTAATTACCAATACTGGTGGGAATACTTTTTGGTCGCGGCCGCAAGCGAAGAGCGCAGGCGGCGAGCAGGGTGTCCGGGCCGACGAACATGCCTAACTGGTGGGGATACGCGAAGCGTGAAGAATCGCAATAACCACCTGGAAGGAGGGCAGGGATCTCCCAGCAGCGCCGCGCACAGTGGTGTCAAAACAATATCCACCATTTGCACACGGAGGAAGGATGTTGTCCTTTCAACATGGGGCTCTCTCCTCCTCCTCCTCCTCCCTCCTCCTCCTCCTCCTCCTCCTCCTCCTCCTCCTCCTCCTCCTCCTCCTCCTCCTCCTCCTCCTCCTCCTCCTCCTCCTCCTCCTCCTCCCGCCTCCTTCCGCGGTGCCCCCGGGCCGTCTGTCGCGGGGCCTGGCCCTGGGGAGTCGTCTAAGATGCGTGGGCCTGCGCGCAGCGAAGGCCTCCCTTCGGGAGCGGCAGCTGACGCTGCTTCGGTCCTCCCGTCCTCGACGCTCAACGGGTTGCTGTCATCCAAACCTGCAGGGCATAGAAGAAGAGAAAAAAACATAAGCATAAACTTGTTGGCGCTCCGCGCGGGTTTCTTGGATCTGCGCCGGAGCCCCCCGCCCTGGCGCGCGGAGCGCGCCACGGGCGGCGCCGGAGGCGCCGCCAGGGGGGCCCAGCGAGGATCCAAAAAATCTGCGGGCAGCGCAAAAGGTTGATGTTTATGGCGTTTTCTCCTCTTCGAGTGCTGTCAGCCAAACCTGCAGGGGTAGGCCCTCTCCACTTTTCTGCGCGCTTCAGCTCTGGCTTCGGCTTCGGCTGTGGGTGCACCGCGACGCGCCCTCGGGCCATCTGAGATCGCAGGGGTGCTCCCCCCAATCCTGACGAAGGATCAACACGCACCCATACCCATGGGGGGGACGGAATGAGCTATGGGTGCACGTTGTCGGATGGGGGTCCCCGCTCGAACGGGAGCCTCCCCAGGGGTCCGACAACCCGCACCTATACCCATAGCCAGTCCTTCTCCCTCCGACCTCCCTATGGGTATGGGTGTATTGTTCGCTCGCCAATCCTGGAGTCATCCCGCCTCCTCGGGTCTCTGCAACAGCTAGTACAAGGGCCGCCGAGCCGAGGCACAGGACAGACTGCATCGTCTGCGGAAGGGCCAGCACCCGACCACGAGGAGGGTTTTTGGGGTAAGAGGCCCCCTGGGCCACGGCAGGTTCCTTCTACACGGTAGAAGTAGACCCCGAGGTCTCCTATAGATCCTTTTTAACCTCAGCCATCCTTCCACCCTGTTGGAAAACCTGCAGAGAGCATCTGAGAACCTCCAGAAGCCTTCGAAGTCGTTGGAAGATCACCACGAACCTCAGCAGAAACCCGCCGAAGACGTTCGAATACCACCGCATCCGCCGAAAATCTCCAGAAAAGAACCCAAAGATAAGAGGAAAAAACACCGCAATCCTTTAAGAGCCGTAAACATCCAGCGAAAACCACCGAAGACATCCGAGTCCCGCCGGAAGACGCCGAAGACCTTCGAAACATGCCGAGAACACATGAAAGCTTCATCTGGCGCCCAAATCCTCCTCTTCGGCGTCTGTTGATGCTGTTCCTCGTAATGTTCCTCCTCCTCCTCTTCCTCCTCCACCTCCTCCTCCTCCTCCTCCTCCTCTCTCCTCCTCCTAAAACTCTGCCTCCTTTGACTCTTGATCCTCTGACTCCTCCTTCTCCTCCTCCTGCTGCTCCTCCTCGGATCGGATCGGAACCCAATGCCAGTTCGTTCGAGGCTTCTTTTCTCGCCTCCTCCTCCTCCTTCTCCTCCTCCTCCTGCTCCTCCTCCTCCCTCCTCTCCTCCTCCTCCTCCTTCTCCTCCTTCTCCTCCTCCTCCTCCTCCTCTGGCGCCACCTCCGCCAAGTGGAGACTGAGCAGGAGAAGGACGAGGCTGAGGCGAGAGGGAGGAGGGAGAACGAGCAGGAGGACGACAAGTCGGAGAGGCAGGCCGAGGAGGAGAGGCGCCCGAAAAAAGAGGGGGCCGCAGAAGCCGAGGCCGATGCTCTGCCAGGATCATGCCATGTCTACACCATGAGCGCCAGCAGCAGGGGCGGGTCATGGCTTGCCGACGCCGACGCCGCCGCCGCCGCCGCCGACGACGACGAGGGAACGTAAGAACGACCGCGGCGAGCTCCTCCTCCTCCTCCTCCTCCTCCTCCTCCTCCTCCTCCTGCGGCGAGCTCCTGCTTCTTCCTCTTCGCCTCCGCACTCCTGTACTCCGCCTCGGCCTTCGCCTTGTCTCGGATCTTGGCCAGCGTCTCGACCTCGCGGGCCGGCGCGACCGCCGCCGCCGCCACCGCCGCCGCCGTCGTCGTCGTCGTCCTCGTCGTCGTCGTCGACGTCGTCACCGTCGTCGTCGGCGCCGTCGTCGTCGCCGTCGTCGTCGCCGTCGTGGTCGTCGTCGTCGTCGTCGTCGTCGTCGCGTCGTCGTCGTCGTCGTCGTCGCCATCGTCGTCGTCGTCGTCGTCGTCGTCGTCGTCGTCGTCGTCGTCGTCGTCGTCGTCGTCGTCGTCGTCCTCGTCGTCGTCGTCGTCATCGTCGTCGCTGTCGTCGTGGTCGTCGTCATCGTCGTCGTCATCGTCGTCGTGGGCGCGGGGGAGGAGAGGAGGAGGAGGAGGAGGAGGAGGAGGAAGAGGAGGAGAAGGAGGCGAGAAGGGAGAAAGAGAACCAGAAAGGAGGGGGGAAACGCCCCGAATAATAAGAAAGCGTGCGGGTTGTAGGTCGAAACGCCAGTCTCCTCCTCTTCTACCTCCTCCTCCTCCTGCCCCTGCTCACATCAGCAGCATCATCATCATCATCATCATCATCATCATCAGCATCATCAGCAGCATCAGCATCAGACTGAGCATCAGCATCATCATCAAAAGAACACCACCACGACCACCACCACCACAACAACCAGCACCATCATCATCATCATCATCATCATCATCATCATCATCATCATCATCATCATCATCATCATCCTCATCATCATCATCATCATCATCATCATCATCATCATCATCATCATCATCATCATCAGCATCATCATCATCATCATCATCAGCAGCATCAGCATCATCATCGTCATCATCATCATCATCAGCAGCATCAGCATCATCATCATCATCATCATCATCATCATCATCATAATCATAATCATCATCATCAGCATCATCAGCATCATCATCATCAACATCAGCATCATGAGCATCATCAGCAGCATCATCATCAGCAGCAGCATCAACCACATCAACCACATCATCATCAGCAGCAGCAGCAGCATCATCATCACAACCACCACCATCATCATCAGCATCATCATCATCATCAGCATCATCATCAGCATCGTCATCATCCGCAGCAGCATCAGCATCAGCACCATCATCAGCAGCATCATCATCGTATCATCATCATCATCATCATCATCATCATCATCATCATCATCATCATCATCATCACCATCATCATCATCATCAGCATCATCATCAGCATCATCAGCATCGGCAGCATCATCAGCATGATCAGCATCACCAGCATCACCAGCATCATCCTGATCATCAGAATCAGCATCATCATCCTGGCCATCGTCATCGTCAACGTCATCAGCATCGTCATCAACCACCACAACTTCCATCGTCAGCATCATCATCAGTAGCAGTATCATCAGCATAATCATCAGCATCAGCATCAGCAGCAGCAGCAGCATCAGCATCAGCAGCATCATCATCGTCATCATCAGCATTATCATCATGTGCATCATCCTCCTCCTCAGCATCATCATCGTCATCATCATCGACAGCAGCAACATAATCATCAGCAGCATCAGCACCATCATCAGCAGCATCAGTATTATCATCATCAGCAGCATCAGTATTATCAGCATCATCATCAGCATCCTCATCAACAGCAGCATCATGATTATCAGCATCCTCAGCATCATCATCATCATCATCATCATCATCGTCGTCGTCATCGTCGTCATCATCACTACCATCATAATCGTCGTCGTCCTTAGCATCGGCATCGTCACCATCATCAGCAGCATCATTTTCCTTATTAGCATCGTCATCAGCATCATCACCACAACCACCATCATCATCATCATCAGTACCATCGTCATAAGCATCGTCGTCAGCAGCAGCATCAGCATCAGCATCTTCATCAGCATCGTCATCGTCATCATCATCATCCTCATCCTCATCCACTCCCTCCGCCTCCTCTTCCTCCTTCTTCTCCTCGTCCTCGTCCTCCTCCTCGTCCTCCTGCCCCTGCTCCTCCAACTCCTCCTCTCCCTCATCCCATCCCCCTTCTCGCTCGCTTTCTTCATCCTTCTCTTCCCCCCCCCCGCTCCCCGCCCACGGTGCACCCGCTTCCCTTCCAAGTCACCCACTGCAGCGGTGGGCTCAGGAACCACGACTGGCACGAACTCCTGGGGCCGAGTGTGGGGGACGAGGAGAGAGCGAGGAGGAGGAGGAGGAGGAGGAGAAGGGTGATTCAGGAGGGGACCGACTTGATGGTCAAACCGTACCGAGGCCCTCGCAGCACAAGGATCGAGGGCATGTGCACTTACTAGAGGCGGAGAGGGCTCCAAAACCGAGTCTGCGGCGGCGCGCACATGGGGTGGGGCGAAGGGGGGGTCCTTATGAGCTGATATTGCCACGAACCCCGACCTTGGAGGACAAGTGGGCGTGACTTGCGAGGAAGATAAACAAAGAAGAGGATGCCCATAGGGCGCATAATGCTGAGTCGCATGTTGCCCGTTTGACGCTGTGCCGCTTTAAGGCGCATTATGCTGGCTCCGGTGTTGTCTGTTTGACGCTGGGCGAAGGGGGGGTCCTTATAAAAGGCAGAAGGCTGAGGCCCTCCTGCCATACGAAAGTCTTCTTGGACGTCCCCGACCCTCTCTGAGCAGCTCCGTGCCCTCTGTAGCGGGCCGCCCCACTCAGGTCGGACGAAAGGAGGGTGTAGTACAAAGGGAGGTTACCGAGTCAGCTCATGTAGCTGGTGTTCCAGGCAGATCCCGGCGCCGCCGGCGACGAGGGAGGGCAGAGGTAATGGGACCTTTTCACGGTGGGCATGCCGATTCCAGTCCCCAACTTCGTGGGGCTTTCGCCTGGACTTGAGCCCAACTCGGGAATACACAGGGGGGGGGGAGCGTCCTCGATAGGGGTGCGTCCGAGTAGTCCCCTGGGCGCGTAGCCCCGAGAGACGCCCTTCTTCTCTGAGCGCCTAGCGCTCTGGGAGGGAACTCGGGGACGGTTGGAAACAACTCGCCCGCAACGTATCGGCTACGCGCAAGAGTAGCCCATGGTTTAGGTCGGGCATGTCCTCCAACAGGCGGATCTTGGAAGAGAAACACTCCTCCACGGAGGGCTTCTGGACAATCTCCAGCTTCCAGGGGCCCTCACCGGGATCTGGACCCGTCAACAAAAAACTGGCGGCGCGCACAAGAAGGCTTCTTAGGAGGCCGCTTCTTAGAAGGCGCGGGCCTTACATCTGCAGACAGGGCCCGCGCCTTCTAAGAAGCAGGGGTGCTTCTGAGAAGCCTTCCCCCCTCCCCCATACCCCCCTCTGCGCGTGGCAAAACCCCTTCGTGCAGCCGAAGTGTCTCCTCCTCCGATCGAGGCAGGGCGAGTTGAGACAACGGCCGTTCGAAGTCGGTCCCTGGACCCACCCCTCCTGAGGCCCAAACGTACAAGTCTTAGGAGCTGCGCCCAGTTGTGGCGACGAAGGGGCCCCCTGAAGGCCAACCACCGCTGTCTCAGCACGCATCCTTCTCTTCCTCCTCCTCCTCCTCCTCCTCCTCCTCCGATGCCCCGCGCGACCGCCGCCGAGCATGACGCCCGAAATGGGTACAAAAGAATCTGCACGATGCCCAGAGGGTTGCCAAACACCGCCAGCAGCCGCTGTTGGGCAGGCGGCCTTCTGTCGCACATAACACATAAACAACGTCCACTGCGACACCGACAGCGAAGCGTGTTCAAAATAGGCAGGAACTGATGCTCAGCGGCGAGCGAAGGTTGGAAATGAGAAGGAGAAGGCCTTCTCAGAAGGTGGCGGGACTTCTCAGAAGCCCTCGGGCCTTCTGAGAGGATTTCTGTTTTCGGGGACGGCTCAGGAAAACTTCTCAGAAGGCTGGGGGACTATTTCCGAGCCTTCGCTCGCCGCCGAGATGTTGGCCTTCGTGTCCATTCTTTCCGTACCACTCTCGATCGTCTCCCCTTCACTCGGACAAGTCCATACCCCTGTGCCTCTGTCGGCTTCGTGCTTGCTCTCTATCTGGCTCGATGGTGCCGGGTGCTCCTCGATGGTCCTCGCCGAGAACGAGCTGCACACGTCCGAGCGAACGCCGATCGTGCCGAGGCCTCGGGCCCCGCGCGGCTCGCGCGCCGCTCGCGCGCCACCCGCCAGGTCGCCGCAGGGCCGGCGCAGCGGCCGCCGGAGGGCGGCCCAGCCCTCCGCCTGGCCGCGGCGCCGCGGCGCGGCGCTCGCGGCGCCCGCTGCGGGCGGCGGCGCTCGGCGCGCGCGCGCGGGCGGAGAGAGGAAGACACAACTAACCCCGGGAAATCTTTAAGAGCCCCGTCCCTGTACCGCACAAAAAAATGCAGGAGAGGACTTCTAGCCGAACGAGAACTGCAGCACCGTGCAGAACAGCAGAAAACAAACATGATCTACCTCCCCCCCCGAGAGGGGGCTTGTAGTAGTTTGTAGTAGTTAATAGTTAGTAGTAAGTACATAGTATTTAGTAGTTCATAGCTCGGTAGTTGTAGTAGTAGTAGTAGCAGCAGCAGCAGCAGTAGCAGTAGTACTAGTAGCAGTAGCAGTAGCAGTAGCATTAGTAGTAGTCGTAGTAGTCGTAGTAGTAGTAGTAGTAGTAGTCGTAGTAGTAGTAGTAGTAGTAGTAGTAGTAGTAGTAGTCGTAGTAGTCGTAGTAGTCGTAGTAGTAGCAGTAGTAGTAGTAGTAGTAGTAGGCGTAGTAGTAGTGGTGGTGGTAGTAGTAGTATTTAGTAGTAGTAGTAGTAGTAGTAGTAGTAGTAGTAGTAGTCGTAAAAGGAGTAGTAGTAGTAGTAGTAGTAATAATAGGAGTGGTCGCAGTAGTAGTAGTAGTGGTAGTAGTAGTAATAGTAGTAGTAGTAGTAGTAGTAGTAGTAGTAGTAGTGGTAGTAGTAGTAATGCAGTAGTAGTAGTACTAATAGTAGCAGTCGTCGTCGTGATAGTAGTAGTAAATGTAGTAGTAGTGGTAATAGTAGTAATAATAATAGAAATAGTAGTAGTAGTAGTAGTAGAAGAAGTAAAAGTAAAGTGGTAGTAGTGGTGGTAGTAGTAGTCGTCGTCGTCGTAATAGTCGTAGTAGTAGTAGTAGTCGTAGTAGTAGTAGTCGTTGTAGTAGTAGTAGTAGTAGTAGGAGGAGGAGGAGGAGGAAGAGTAGTAGTAGTATTATAGTAGCAGTAGTAGTAGTCGTAGAAGTAGTAGTAGTAGTAGTAATAAAAGTAGTCATAGAAATAGTAGTAGTAGCAGTAGTAGTAGTGGTGCTGGTAGTAGTAGTAGTAGTAGTAGTAGCAATAGAAGTAGTAGCCGAACAGGTTAATAATAGTAATGACAGTAGCAGCCGCAGTAGGAGTCGTAGTAGTAACGGAAGAAGTAAAAGTGAAAGCAGAAGTAGTAAGAGCAGTAGTAGTAGTAATGGCGGTAGTAGTAGTAGTAGAAGTAGTAGTAGTAGTAGTAGTAATAGGAGTAGGAGTGGTAGTAACGATAGTGGTAGCACTAATAAGTACAGTATTCGCAGTCGTAGTAGCAGTAGGGATAGTAGTAGTAGTAGTAGTAGTAGTAGTAGTAGTAGTAGCTGATGTAGTAGTAGCGAAGGTAAGCTTAGAAGTAGTATTATTAGTGCTAGTACAGGTAAAACGTAAAAGTAGAATAGGTGAAAGTAAAGGTGGGAGGTAGTAAAAGTAAAAGTAGTAGTAAAAGTAGAAGTAGAAGTAAAGGTAAAGTAAAAGTAAAGTAGTAGTAGTAGTAATACTAGTGGTAGTAGTAGTAGTAGTAGTAGTAGTAGTAGTGGTGGTGGTGGTGGTGGTGGTGGTGGTGGTGGTGGTGGTAGTAGTAGTAGTAGTAGTAGTAGTAGTAGTAGTATCAATAGTACCAGTAGTAGTAGTAGTAGTAGTAGTAATAGTAGTAGTAGTTATACTAGTGGTAGTAGTCGTAGTCCTAGTAGTAGTAGTAATAAAAGGAGTAGCAGAAGTAGTACTAGTACAAATACTAATACGAGTACTAGTACTAGCACCAGCACTTGTAGTACGAGCAGTAGTAGTAATAGTACAACTACTACTACTACTAGTGGCAGCAGTAGTGGGAGTAACAGCAGCAGCAGTAGTAGAAGTAGTAGTAGTACTACTACTACTACTACTACTACTACGACTATTGCTACTACTACTACTACTGCTACTATTATTACTATTACTACTACTACTACTACTACTACTACTACTACTACTACTACTACTACTACTACTACTACTACTACTACTACTACTACTACGACTACTACTACTACTACTACTACTACTACTACTGTTACTGTTACTGTTACTACTACTACTACTACTACTACTGCTGGTAGTTGTACTACTAGTAATAGAAATCGTAATACAAAAAAAAGAGTAGTAATCATAGTAAAAGAAGTCGTAGTAGTAATCGTAGTAGTAGTAGTTGTTGTTGAAGTAGTTGAAGTAGCAGTAGTAGTTGACGTATCGGTAGTATCAGCAGTAGTAGTTGTAGTAGTGGTAAGAATCGTAGTAGTCGTCGTAGTCGTTGTCGTAGTAGTAGCGTCGTAGTAATAGTCGTCGTCGTCGTAGTACTGAGTGGTGACGGAATAACGCTTCCAAGCGCGGGAACTTGTATCCGTTTGCCGAAAGAGGGGGGTCTTAAATACTTCCCAGGGTTAAGGCAAACCAGAAAGGGTCCTATGAACGAAAGGGTCCTTTGAGCATACGTTCGCACGCCCTTTTGGCCACGCGGCAACTGGGCTCGCCGACGGCGGCCCCAGGACGTACTTTTGAGAGCGCCCCCCGCTCGCATGTTGGTCTTTTCCAAGACACCCGCGCGCGCCTGGGACCCCTTTCTGGTTCCTCCCAACAACGATGGCCACGGCCGAGGCTGAGCGCGAAAACGCTGGCGTGGGTCTCGGTCCTCGTGCGTCCCGTGCATTTGGCCAGCTCGCGGATCGACCTCGCGAGTCGGCGGCGGCCGACGGAGGCGGAGTCGACGGGACCCCGCGGCACCACTGCGACGCGGGCGGAACAACGAGGGCCAGCACAGGCTGCATGCCGTCGGTGGAGCTGTCGGCCCCCGGCCGGCCGCGCCCCCTCTGGGGCGCCCGGCGGCCTCCCGAGGGGCCGGGCATGAGAGAGCGCGGTCCTCGGATCCGCTGCGCAGCCGGGCCTCTGCTCCGGGGGGGGGTGCTCCTGCATCGGGATGCGCTCTGGCAGCTGCGCCTCGCCGTGGGCGTGTCTGACAGGGGGCCACACGCGAACCCTACCCCTACCCCCCACATGATTTCTGAGGGGGAGGGTGGGGCTCACTTCGCTGGGGAGGTCCCGAGCGAAGTGAACCCCACCCTCCACGTCAGAAATAGGGAGCCCACAAAGGACGTACGCGCCCAGCTATGTACATGAACACGGCCCCTCGATCCGCGAGACCGGCCGCGTTATACGAACAATTGCGCAATGCGTACTCTCGAAACCAGCGTGGATTCATGTACATGTACGTCCTTCTTTCGCTCCTGAAGAAATCGTGTGGGGTAGGGGTAGGGTTCGCGTGTGGCCCCCTATCTGAGGTGCGCGCGCCGCCGCCAGAGGCCCGGGAAGCAAGCGTGATCGGAGGAGGGCCGGGAAGGCGACTCGGTGGGTACTCGGGGCCACCGCACGGGTTTCGGGACTTGCCGTGTGCGAAGAACACGTCCGCCAACGCGGCCTCGCGGGCCGGGCCCCTGGGCCACGACCCCGCGGCCACGGGGCGCCTTTTGTCGCCGACGCCCCCGGCGCGGCGCGTGCCCGTGCGGCCGCGTATCTCCGCGGGCTCGCGCCCCGAAGCCCGGGCCGCGAGGGCGCGGGTGCGGATACTCCAGAGTTCGTAATACAAGGGAGGGGGTCTGGACCCTCCAAGACAAGCCGTTTCAGACCTCCCCCGTGGGAGAACCCTCCAAAACATCGCCCCCAGACCCCCCAGGCCCTCCAAGATAGCCTGGAAGAGAGCCCCCCCGAAATGAGACCCCCCTCCCTCTATCACGAAATCTGGAGTACGCTCGCCGCTCGCGGCGCCTGCCGCCCCGGCCGCCGCCGCGGCGGTCGCCCCGGCCGCCCGCGCCGACAGGCGGCGCCCGGGCGGCGTCGGCGGCGCTGCCCGGGCCGGCGTGGTCTGGGCCGGCACGCGCCGGCTGGAACACCCCACGGCAAGCCGCGCGGCCGCCCGCCTATAGCGCCACCGGCACCTCCTCGAGGGGGCCGCCGGCGTGCTGCCCCCCTCTCCGGCCATGAGGCCGGCAAGCACTGCTTCACCATCGGGGAGCCCAGAGATCCAACGTATTGAAAGATCAAGACGGAGGTTTTCCTAAATTTTCGGCCTCTAGCGGCCCTCGCCGGGCCCTGGGACTGTCGAAAAACGACTCAGGATGAAAAACCGGTCCTGGGGAATAGGTCGAGACTTCCGGGGACCCCGTCCTGAAAAAATCACGACATCGGATCTCTGGGAATGTGAAGAGAACGTTCGCAGACGTGTGGATGGTTGGCTCGTCGACGTGGCCCTCCAGGCACGAGCAGAGGCAAGGCGCAGGTGGCTGTGAGAGCTCCACGAGCACGTGGGCGCTGTCCTTCACGGTGGCGAAAGTCTGCAAACCGGGCCAACCCCTGTGAATCGAGCAACAAGTTCCCGTCGTGAAAGTCGTTTTGTGCCAGGCCACAGACTAACTTGTCGGTCACACTTGTTATTGAATAACTGCCAGAATCCCGCCAACTCTGGGAAGAAATGCTTCATTTGGAGAACGCTTGCCACGAAATCCTTTGACGAACACAAGCATGAATGGGCGGACTGAAGAATCTGGCACCCAGGGCAGATTCTTCTTGCTGCGTTTCGCACCCTCCGCGTCACGATTGAGGACTCAGTGGAGGACGAAGCGGACACGCTTGCACATCTTGGCTAGTTCTCCCTCCTCACAGATCGCGTGGACATTGTGAAATCGAACATGGACCGTGAGAGGGCCTCGTTGACGATGGGCACTGCATTAACCTGGCGCTCTCTAGAATTCAACTCACCCTGCATCACTGACGCAAAGGTGAGCAGAAGTGGAGCATAAGCGAACTCGGGAAGACCGAATACAACACCGTAGAGACCGACCTGCATCACAGCGCAAGGTTCGTCTTCAGTGGCCTCTTCCACAAACTGAGAATCCTTAACCTTCGGAGTTGTCAGGCCAAACAGCTTCCCGTACTGCTTGGCTAGAGGAAGAAAAACATACATGAACATAAACTTTCGACGGCCCGCGCGGATTTCTTGGATTTGCGCTGGGCCCCCCTCCCTGGCGGCGCCGGAGGCGCCGGGGAGGCGCCGCCAGGGGGCCCCAACGCAGGTCCAAGAAACCCGCGCGGAGCGTCGAAAGAGTATGTTTTGTGTGTTTTTGTTCCTCTCCGATTGGCCAGATCGGTATCCTCCTTCACGTGCGCCGCGACACCACACTTGAGCGCTGACGACTGCATGGGTCTGCCGTCCTCCCGGCAGGGGTGAATGGAAGCACGCGGGCGCCCCCGCCGAAACTGGCAGAGAGACTTGCTTGAGCTCCAGCCGTGAATGCCGACGCGCCTCCTGGAGGCATGGCTAGGGGGGCCGCATGCGAACCCTCCCCCTACCCCCCACGATTTCTGAGGGGGAGGGTGGGGTTCACTTCGCTCGGGAGCTCCCGAGCGAAGTGAACCCCACCCTCCACGTCAGAAATCGTGGGCGGGAGGGAGAGGGTTCGCATGCGGCCCCCTGTTAGCAAGACACGTCTCCGGTTTGCGCTCCGCTTGCCTTGGTCTGCCTGCAGCAGAACCTCCTCGTCACTCGTCTGACACCTGCTCAGTCTGCGCCTCATCACCGTCTTCATCAGGAACGTTATCGCCCGCCAGCGCCGCTTCACTTGCAGCTTTCCGCTCCACGGACTCACTCCCAAGACCTGTCTTCCAGAACGTCTGGCAGGCCCACATTCGCCTGCCAACCAGGGAGCAAACCAGTTACCAGACGTCGAAGCAGTCGACGCGCCAAATGCGCGCCAAGCCGTGAGCCGCGCCAAACGCCTGTCGCGACGAAACGGGGAAAATGATCGTGGTCCTCGTCTGCAACTTCACGTTTCAGCACCAGGCCTTTGCACGCTTTCTGGTGAGCTGCAACGCGCGCTGCCCTCGCATCAATAGATTCTTCTTTCATGGGGGCGACGATCAAAAACGGGTCGTACGCGAGATGACGTAGCAATTTTACGCAGCGGCTTACGCGGGCCGCCAGCGCGGCACGCCACTCTGGAGACGAGGGCGCTGACGCGCGACCTCACGCGGCATCTCACGCGCGAACGTCGGCGTCCACGACCCAACTTTTCTGCGTCGCCCATGTGTTTGGTTGACCCAAAAGGGGGTCCAGCTAAAAGGGGGTGGTGCAATAGGTTTGGGGCAACTGTATTGCAAACGTACTGCTCCCGGGAACTGGACTGCACTGTACCGCCACTGACGCACTGCTCGCGAAAGCCCAGCAGTGCACCTGCGCACCGGAAGGCACCCGCACGCCCCAGGAGTGCACGCGCTGCAAGCCCCCGAAGCGGCCGCACCAGACCACCTCTGCTGCACCACTCCCCTGTCGCTGGACCCCCTCTGGGGCCAACAAGCCTGTGGAGCCCCATCGCCGAGAGGCAGGCCCTCTGAGAGCCTGCCCCGCTGCGCGGCGCGGCGGCCCTCGGCGAGCACGCCCTCCGCGGCCGTACCCGGCGAGCGGCCGCGACCGGCGGCGGGCACCCCTCGGGGCCCCTCTCCCGCTCCTGGCGGGCGAGCCCTCGCGGCTGCTCCGCGGCCGCGCACCGCGGCCTCCCGCGCGGCCGCGGGGCGGCTGCCTCCAGATCCTGAGGGGGAGGGGCGGGGAGGCACGCGGCGACCCGCCCCCCATCTCCCTCCCTCCCTCCCTCCCTCGCCCCTCCGGCCCCTCCTCTCCGTCCCTCCCCGCACCCCGTCCAGACTCCTGCCTCCCTCCCTCCCTCCCTCCCTCCCTCCCTCCCTCTCCCTCCGGCAGCTCCACGCTGCAAGGATGGATGGCGGGAGGCGTGCACAACGTAGCACTCGCCTTCTTGCCGCCGTTCACAGTCGTTTCAAAAGCTTGCAGCGGTTACACGGACGGAAGGCGGGAGGGGTGCACAAAGCAACACTGGCCTTACCGCAGCACGTGTTCGTCCTAAAGGCTTGCAGCGGATGAACGAATGGAAAGCAGGAGGTGTTCAAACTGCGACACTCGCCTTCCCGCCGCACACAATCGTCTCAAAAGCTTGCAGCGGTTGCACAGCGGGCGGGAGGAATACAAACGCCGTACCCCCGCGCACAGTTGTCTCAAAATCTTGCAGCGGTGGTGGTACGGATGTAGGGCGGGTGGTGTCCAAAGTGTGGCACTCGCCTCATCGCCGCGCATCTTTACTCTGGAAGACAACAGCAATGAGGATACAGGGCGGTCCCTTTCCAATACGGAGATCTCGATTGATACTTCCTCAAACTCCAGGACTTACCTATAAATGTGTACGACAGTTACGCGGATGCAAAGCTGCTCTTGTTCAAAATTGGGCTCGCGTTTGACAAGGCCTCCGCTTCTACCACATCGAATCAGAGGCCCGAATGCTTGAAGGGATGGACGGCGCTTCGGCCCCCATCCGTGGCTGTCGCTGGGAGTGGGTCCTGGAGCTGAGTGGCCATCAGAGGTGTACAGAAGTCTGATGCAAAGATTGGCATGCCAAACTTACGCGCGACGGGAGCAACGTGGTCCCTCGTTCTGAAACGGGCCCTCGCTCGCATGGCAGGCCCGCGAGGCGCTCGTCCTTCCGCGGGCGCTCCTCCCGCAGTGGAAGGACGCAGTGTCTGCACGTGCGCACAGGGGCACTGTCGCAACACCGTCGACGCATCCTGGAGCTACGAGGCGTCCTTCAGTTGCCGCACCTGCACCCCCTGGGCCGGCACGTCGTGGAACCACTTAGAGACGGCTCGTCCACTCCTCTTCCTCCTAGTCCTCCTCCTCCTCCTCCTCCTCCTCCTCCTCCTCCTCCTCCTCCTCCTCCTCTTCCTCCTCCACATGCTCCTCCTCCTCCCCCCCCCCATCATGGCCGGGATGGTTTCGAGACAAGCAGCTTCACGACAAGGAAGAGACAGATTCACGACAAGCAAACTCACGTTCGCCACCCATTCGCCGCCCACTTTCGCCACCCACTTTCGCCGCCCACTTTCGCCGCCCACTCCACTTCGCCGCGCCACCCACTTTCGCCACCCACTTTCGCCACCCACTTCGCCACCCACTTTTTCGCCACCCACTTTCGCCGCCCACTTTCGCCACCCACTTTCGCCGCCCACTTTCGCCACCCACTTTCGCCACCCACTTTCGCCACCACTTTCGCCACTTTCGCCACCCACTTTCGCCGCCACCCACTTTCGCCGCCCACTTTCGCCACCCACTTTCGCCACCCACTTTCGCACCCACCCACTTTCGCCGCCCACTTTCGTCACCCACTTTTGCCGTCCACTTTCGCCACCCACTTTGTGGTGGCGAACGAAAGTGGGTGGCGAACGAAAGTGTGGCGAACGAAAGTGGGTGGCGAACGAAAGTGGGTGGCGAACGAAAGTGTGGCGAACGAAAGTGGGTGGCGAACGAAAGTTGGGGGCGAACGAAAGTACTTTCGCAACGAAAGTGCGCGGCGAACGAAAGTGGGTGGCAAACGAAAGTGGGTGGCGAACGAAAGTGGGTGGCGAACGAAAGTGGGTGGCGAGCGAAAGTGGGTGGCGAACGAAAGTGGATGGCGAACGAAAGTGGGTGGCGAACGAAAGTGGGTGGCGAACGAAAGTGGGTGGCGAACGAAAGTTGGGGGCGAACGAAAGTGGGTGGCGAACGAAAGTGGGTGGCGAACGAAAGTGGGTGGCGAACGAAAGTGGGTGGCGAACGAAAGTGGGTGGCGAAAGTGGGCGGCGAAAGTGGGTGGCGAAAGTGGGCGGCGAAAGTGGGGCGAAAGCGTGGGCGGCGAAAGTGGGCGGCGAAAGTGGGTGGCGTGGCGAAAGTGGGTGGCGAAAGTGGGCGGCGAAAGTGGGTGACGGCGAAAGTGGGCGGCGAAAGTGGGCGGCGAAAGTGGGTGGCGAAAGTGGGCGGCGAAAGTGGGTGGCGAAATTGCTTGTTTCTTGTCGTGAAGAAGCCGTGCCTTGTCGTGTTTCAGATTTCTCTTGTCGTGTTTCAGTTTTACTAGTCGTGAGAACACCCGAGTTTTCCCCCCCCCTCCTCCTCCTCCTCCTCCTCCTCCTCCTCCTCTCTCCTCCTCCTCCCCCTCCTCCTCCTCCTCCTCCTCTCCTCCTCCTCCTCCTCCTCCTCCTCCTCCTCCTCCTCCTCCTTTTCCTTTCCTCCTTCCTCCTCCTCCTCCCTCCTCCTCCTCCTCCTCCTCTCCTCCTCCTCTCCTCCTCCTCCTCCTCCTCCTCCTCCTCCTCCTCCTCCTCCTCCTCTTCCTCCTCCTCCTCCTCCATCGTGCCCCTTCCCCTCCAGAACGGCGCCGGGGAAAACCGAGGGCCGCCCAGAGGGCCGCCCGGAGGGGCCGCAGGCCTCCGCGCAGGCCGCCCGAGGGACGCAAGCAGACCGCCGCAGGCCGCAGGGGCCGCCCCCGGAGGGGTCGCCCGTCCTCGGTGGCGGAGCTGCTGGGGCTGCTCGGCGGTCAGAGCGTGCGGTTCGTGGCCTCGGGGCGGGGGCGGCCGCCGAGGGGAGAGGAAGCGGGGCGCAGCGGAGCGAGCGCCCGAGTCGCGCGCGCTCCCCTGGGGAGCTCTCGCCTGTGCCCCGCGGGGCGCGGCGTGGAGGCCGCAGCCTCGACGGGGAAGCACTTCGGTTCGAGCTGGTGGAGCAACAAGCCCGCTCCTGGGGCCCGGGAGGCCCGGGGACGCAGTTGCGCATTTGACCGTGGGCCCCCTGCTGCAGGGCTGAACCGAGACGGTGTTTTTCGGCCCTGCCTTGCCTTGCCTAAACCTAACGTTTAGGTCCAGCCCTGCCTTGCTGCCCACCGGGCCTGGGCCGTCCTCGGCGGTCCTCGGCGCGTTTCCGGCGGTCTTCGGCGGATTCCAGCGGACTTCGGCGCGAAAGCTGGATGGCTGTGTCGGAAAAGCGGGTCCATGATCGACCACCTTCCAGCGGCGCCTTCGGGCTGCGCTGCTTCGCCCACTGCGCCGTCGGCGCCGCCGTCTGGCGGCGGCGGCAGCAGCACCGGCAGAGGCATCGGCGTTGGCGTCCGTCATCCTCCTCCTGCGCCTCCATCCTCATCCTATTACCGATTACCGAGCTTAGCCCGAATCGACCTGAGGCCCTACTCGAACAGTTCAACAACAAAAAAAAACAAAAAAACAAAAAAACAAAAAAAAAAAAAAAAAAAAAAGGTCTCCAAGCTCCTTGAAAAGCCAAGTACAACCGAGGCGGGGTGGGGGTTGTTAAATTAGAGGCTGTCGGATCATATCGAACGGGCCACGGGGGAGAGAGCTCATGTCCTGACCCGCCTGGTAAAATGCCCCTTCGGATCTTCGAAAAATCCTTCAGAGAGGAGGCGCAGGCCTGGCACGGGCCTAGAAGCCGATTCGCTCGACCACCTGCCATGCATCCGCACCTCACGCAGAAAAGCAGCGGGAACTGCGTCTCTTCATTCATAGAAACCCACAAGGCATGAGAGAAAGTTGCTTCCGAAGCTCTCTGGACCAGGTCAGACAACGACGGCGGAAAAGAAACACATCTCGAGTTCGCAAGCAAATTAACCCCTCTGCGATGGCACTGCGCACATCGCCAACATCCTGCAGCCTGATCCCATACTGGGGTGCGGGGCTTCGGAGGGAGGGGGCAAGCCACCGATCTGGAGATTCTCGGCACCACCCCAAAGAGTTCTCGAAGGGGGGGCCACAGAACTAAAATCTGGCACATGTTAAAGGCTACCTGCTTATATAATTTTCGAGCATCCTTAAAGGCCTTCAGGTCCGCGCAGCACAAATTGTTGCCCCACGCTGCCTGCTTGGCTGCGCGGTCCGCCCAAGCATTGCCCTCGATGTGGCACGGCTCGAGCTCCGACCTCGCATCCTGCTCCTTCAAATGGGCTTTAACCATCAAGCAAACATACGTCGGGCGGCCAGCAATTCGCCAGTGTCCAGCGTGAGGCGACGAGTGTTTCTTGGCTTGGAAGTAATGGCCAGCCCCCCAAACTACAGCTTGGCAATCTGAATGCAACACCGTTTCAAAGCTTGCAACTACAAGCGGGGGGCGGGGTTCTGAGACCAAGGGGGGCAGGTGCTTCTGAAACATACAGGCAGCGTGGTGCTCAGCCGCTGCAGCTGTCGGTGGGGCCCCGTCAGGAACGGGCCCTCGAATGCCCCTAATAAGATCCCCAGACTCAGAGCACTCTACAACCGCCCACCCCGCTCTCGCAACAAAAGGCACGGCACCATCGAAGCACGAGCCATCACTATAGCGCCGAAACCCTGAGCGTTGGAACAAAAAAAGCCCAATAAAGCCACTCGCATCGAAGTAGAAGATTCCTGGATCCTCCACGGGCCTGCTTGTTGTCTCGGGGGAGGGCATCCAAAGGGAGGCAAAGAGAGGATCCGCAGGCCCGTGGTGGAGCGCCATTGCCAGAATTTCTTCATCCTGACCTTCACGAGCGGCCTCGCACCAGGGACATTCCCAGGCCCCGTGGAAGATGGAATCTGGAGCTCCACATCTGGGGCAGAGCCCATCTGTCTCAAACCCCCACTGCTTCAAAGTCAGGCCTGTGGGATACTTGTTCCACAATCCGCTTATAATTCTTGGGGAACGACTTACTTGCCAGAAGCCTGCGCGGGCCCAGGGACCAAAGGCCTCGGTCTCGAATCTCCTGAGCCCTCGGGTACGACGTCTGCGCAAGGGCCCTAAAAACCGCTGGCGTTATCAACTGCTTTTTTTAACCATTGAGTAGCTCTTTGGCTACAAGGGCTGGGGGGGGGGGGGGGGAGAGGTGGCGGTCAGATGATGTTGCGCCCCGTCAGCACCGAGGAACACCGACGGGGTGAGCTGCCCCCAGCCTGCCCCCCTCAACCACAGGTGCATGTCGGACAAGGGGCCCGAGACCTTGCGCATCCATGAAGAAGCCCTCGGTAGTATTTCCTATGTCTGCTGCGTGAGTTGGAATACTCGCGTGAGCTCATCTTCAGCGAGCCCATCTGCTCGAAGCACATCGGGGCCCGAGGCTTGCCGCCATTCTTTCGCATATCGTTTGAGCGTATCAACAGCTCTCGCAACTGGGTCTCTATCTGGATATAAAGACCATGCTATGTCTAAGGCGCCACCTGCAATCCCAAGGGCACGAGCTCCTGCCTGTCGTAGTCCTTTTATATCAGTAGGCGACCAGCCCAAGACCTCTCCCCCATACGTCGCAGACGCCTGGATGCCAGAGAAGTAAACTCGCGCTCGTTTATGTGTAGGACCTTTCATATTCCTAAGACGTCGAAGGCGAGGCTTAATCGTTTTCATGCGTTTGCGGCGAACACGACCATGACCAGGCTGTCTTCTATGCCGTCCTGGTGCATAGTCAACCCCACGATTTCGCACAGCAGTCTCTGGGCGGCCTGCTAGCTGCCCCAAAGCGGCCAAACACGCATCTGTTATCGCTGTAGAAGAACCCGCGCAGCATAGTTTCTGTTCTGCCAAAGGCACACCAAGAACTTTATCCACCAATATCGCCAAAGAGGTTGCTCGATCATACATTGCCTGCACACATGCGTGGAAGCCTTCGGCTCCCATGCTTAGGCCCAAGTCATCAATGTGCACTGTCAGTGTAGCCAAACCCACATCAGGTAGCTGCTCCTCCGCTGTTCCCTGGCGCCAGAAGTTGACAACAGGGGTGACAAACATTCTCGCTTCATATGTGGCCGTCGTCGCGCCTGCAATAATACCTCTCCCAGCAAATATTTGGCCGGTAACAAGGCCATCAAGAGATATACGCCTCGGCCATATGCAAGTATTCAGGGAGCATTGAATCACTGATATTGGATACTGCATATGAGAGGCCGTCTCAAACAACCTACCATGACATACATGTTCGTAAAATTGTTTCAGGTCATATAATACAGATAGTAAATGATATCCGTCTTCAGCAAGAGCCTCTCCACGCGCAGCCTGACGCCACACCGCATCAAGGGGTCCACGACCTGGCGGCATGCTGAATGATGATGTTGACCTTCCTCTCGCTCCCACTCTTTCGCCTACCATGCCATTGTTTTCCCATGCAATCGCACAGTACTGGTGAAGAACCCGATGGGTCGTCTACCTGACCTTGGCTTTCTGAAGAGTTGGTGAATAACCTGCTGCAGATTGCTGGGCGCATTCGAAATCATATTCATCCTTGTGAAGGCCCCTGCGAGAGCTGATAGTGCAGGAGCGCACAGAAGGGAAAAATGGCGCGGGTGTATCACGTCAACTGCGACGGTTCTAGCTTTGAACTTCTTTGAGATTCTTCTCAGGATCTGCGGGTCCACTCTGGGTGGTGCGGTCACTGCTGTCTCCAGAAAAGGGCTGGGTACATATTGCGCCTGCCATGCTTCTTTCCACAGGATCTCCTGCCGTTCAAGAATGCCATCCAAGGAGGCTATCATGGTACCATCTTTACGTGTGCATGTCTCTTCTACATAAAACTGGGGCAGCCGCGCATATGCACGTGCCCCTCCAGCTCCCCCCTCAAGCGCACCTTCACACCATGCAGCCCACTCATCCTTCTGTTTCTTCTTGGCTGCGCTGACCTGCTGCTTCTCTGCGAGGCCAAGGAGGTCGATCCATGCAGAAACATCTTCTTCCAGCGGCATGTCTGGACATTGACCATCCTGAATGAAACGATTGAAAGATAATCTCGGGTAAACTGCCAAGACTGACCAGCCAAGCCAATATGCGTACGGAGAGGGCCGCCTCGACGTTGTAGTCGCAATGTTTTATTCAAGAGATTCCAATAATAGTCTCCATAGCCTCCGGAGGAAGTAACCTGTCGGCGTAGGAATCTGAACTCTTGGAGACGTGACCTCATCCAGTGGGGCGCCATGCCTGGAAGAGGCCAGCTGTTTTCTTTCGTCACCAGGCTTTGCCGAAGGGGTCGCTTTGCGGCCCTAATCGGGGCCCCACCTGGGACTTGCTTGGGACGGGGTGATGTCTGAGTGACTTGTTGGAGTTCTGCCCACGCTTTTGACACCCACCCCGCGTAGATGCTGTCGAGGAGGTTATGTGCATCTGTCCTCTGTTGGCCCACAACACTGCTGATATCTCCATGTACGTCAGTGTGTTGGGCGATGTAGTCATCAACCTGGGCGTCGATCCTGTCGTAGTCTGGGGGCTCCATGGACGGACCGCTTCCTGGTAATGTTGGAAGGGTAGCATGTCGTACAAGAACCTGAACCTGGATGTCTTTCGTGGCTCGTCGTAGACGAGCCCCTACTGGTCGATGGGGTCCTGGTAGTACTGGATTATTCTACTGCGGCATCATCTGTTAGGATATCTAAAGCTCTGGTGCTCAGGTAGTAGTCAATATTGCTGGAACCTTGACCCCATCATATATATATATATATACATGTGACGGCGTATTCGGAACAAAGCGAAAAGCTCCATGAAGTATGTCCATGTGTAAACCTGAACTCAATTCACCTGGTTCCATATTCCAATCACCTCCAGCTATATATGGTATACCTCGATCAAGGATATGTTCACCCAGAGTCTGGATGACCGCTGAGTTCACTCCATTCACCTTGATGCTGTCCTGCATGTACACGCTGTATATACTGATGAGGCCAAGATCTTGTGTGCGCATATAGCAGCGTGCTAAGTGTCGTGCAATCACTGACGCTCCATGACGTGGGCAGCACCAGGCATCTAGGTATCGACGCACCAAAACACATGCACCACCACATGCATTATTCTGTTCACTGAAGCTGGGCTGACCCCAAAAACTGCGCCATCCCATCCCAAGAAGTTGATGTTGCTGGTCCTTCTGCTGGGGGAATGTGAGCTTGTGTTCCTGGATCAGAACAATCTGGGCTGACGTATTCTTGACATAATTCACAGCTGTCCGCCAGCTGTTGCCGTTGTATGTCACTATCTGAAGATCCTTGGCTGTCTTGGAGCGGGCATTTTTCGTCCGAGTCACCTTCTCACAGCCAGCTGTCCCTGGCCCGTATGGGCCTTCAGTCCTCATGTTATCCAGCTGCCTCCCACTCATGGTGCGGGTGGCGAAAGGAATCTGAACTCGCTGCAAGGCGGGCCTTCTTGATAGTACGAAAGGCTTCGATGAGGTTGCGTTTGTCTGCTTCAGAAGCTCCAGTTTGACGAAAAGCCCCAAGTAGCTCCTCCTCATCCACCTCCATCTGTTTAACCGCTGCGTTAACTTCAGGGTGTGATGCAGCTGCCGCTGAAACTGCCGCTGCTCCTGCACCATCACCACCTCCGTCTTCGAATAATCCTCCTTCATCTCCTCCACCCCCAACTTCCTGAGCACGACGACCAGCCATAACGACGGGGACATCGGCTGCATATGGAGGCGGGGCAACAATACTCTTAACCTTTTGTGAATTGGTGTTGCAGCACCGCCCTCGCCTGCTCGTTGGGGATGTTTGGCACCAGTTGCTCCAAAGATGAGAGGAGCTCGGAGAGAGAATTGAGCAACTCCTGGGGCGCCGCGGGGGCCAGGTCACTGGCCCTCCTGAGTTCCTCCAAGTATCCTTTTTCTTTCTGTAGTTGGTCCTCGATATCAACAACTTCATCTTGCATATCCTCAATCTTTTGCAACAGGGAGTCGCGGTGGGCCCTGATCCTGGAAATGGTTGCCTCTTTCTGACCCACATCCTGCTCAACTTTCTGAAGCAAAACGGCTGGCAGGAGTAGCGTCTCTCTTTGCCTTCTGTTGGGTTCCCCATGCTGCAGCCAAGGTTTTAGCCACATCTGGGGGATAGGGAGTGTTGGGGCCCTGGGAGATCTGGAAAACGCGGTGAAGGTCATTGTGTGCATCTCGACCCACATCACGGCGGGGCTCACGACCTCCTCGCCCTCCTCCTCCTCCAGGAAGATCCCTTCCCTTCCCAGGCCCTCCTTTGCCGACTTTGGTCTTTCCACCCTAACCACAGTTTGCCTTCCAAACTCCTTGTCGGCTTCCATCATTGTTACCTCCTGCCCACACACCTTTCGGGGAAGTAGCGGGAAACTGCCGTCCCCTCCTCCCCGCCCGCCCCCACCCACCTCCGCGCCCTTCGCCCTCCCTCCCTGCCCCCCACCTCCCCCCTCCTCCTGCGACCCGGGCCTGGTCCAGGCGCTCGCGCATGGGCCCCTCGAACACCTTCGCGAGGATGCCGTACTGGTCGACCTGGCGGGCGCCACCGCTCGCGCGCGACGGGGCACCGCTGGCGGGCCGCGGCGGGGACAGCGCGGCGGGTCGCGGCGTGGGGGCCGCCGCGGCGCCCTCCTTAGGCTCCCTTCCTCCCTCCCTCCCTCCCTCCCTCCCTCCCTCCTCCCTCCTTCCTCCTCCTCCTCCTCCTCCTCCTCCTCCTCCTCCTCCTCCTCCTCCTCCTCCTCCTCCTCCTCCTCCTCCTCCTCCTCCTCCTCCTCCTCCTCCTCCTCCTCCTCCTCCTCCTCCTCCTCCTCCTCCTCCTCCTCCTCTCCTCCTCCTCCCTCCCTCCTCCTCCCTCCTCCTCCTCCTCCTCCTCCTCCTCCTCCTCCTCCTCCTCCTCCTCCTCCTCCTCCTCCTCCTCCTCCTCCTCCTCCTCCTCCTCCTCCTCCTCCTCCTCCTCCTCCTCCTCCTCCTCCTCCTCCTCCTCCTCCTCCTCCTCCTCCTCCTCCTCCTCCTCCCTCCTCCTCCTCCTCCTCCTCCTCCTCCTCCTCCTCCTCAACCTTTCCTCCCTCCTCCTCCAGTCAGTCCTCCTCCTCCTCCTCCTCCTCCTCTCCTCCTCCTCCTCCTCCTCCTCCTCCTCCTTCGGCCTTTCCCTCTCCTTTTCCCTCCCGTCAGCACTCCTCATCATCCTCCTCCTCCTCCTCCTCCTCCTCCTCCTCCTCCTCCTCCTCCTCGTCCTCTCCTCCTCCTCCTCCTCCTCCTCCTCCTCGTCCTCCTCCTCCTTTTCCTTCAACCTTTCCCCCCCCTTCTCCCTCCCGTCAGTCCTCCTCCTCCTCTCCTCCCTCCTCCTCCTCCTCCTCCTCCTCCTCCTCCTCCTCTTCGTCCTCCTCCTCCTCATTTTTTTCCTCCGCCTCCTCCTCCTTCTCGTACCTAACTCCTCCCTGTCGCACCCCGAGGCGTGTCGGTAGGGCGAACCTGGCGTGTCGCCCAACACTTCTTTACCGCGTATGATTATGTTGCTTAAAAATCCCACCATCGAGGGCGCGTATGTTTCCAAATGCGTTTCCCGTTTTAGCGCCATGCGCACTCGTCATTAAAATGTACAAGGGCTTCACGGATGGAGGGCGGATTATGTTCTCGAAATCTGGCTCACGCCGTAGCTCCACACACTTCCATCCCAAAAGTTTACATGGGTGTCACGGATTGAGGGCGTGTCGGTTTCAAAATGTGGCCCTCGCCCCTGGGCCGCCCGCATTCATCATACGCGAAGGTTCGCTAGAACTTCACAGATGGAGGGCGGGTCGGTTTCACAATGTGTATTTCGCATGAGCACCACGCACATTTGCTGTAAAAGGAGGCAAACAGTTTCATGGATGGAGGACAAATCCTGTTCAAAATGTGACTCTCGCCTTGGCGCCGTGCACATTCGTTGTGAAAAGTTGCCCGACCTTCACGGATAGAGGGCGGGTCGGTTTCAAATGTGGCTCTCGCCTTAGCGCCATGCACAGTAAAGGGAAGCAAAAAGATTCACGGATGGATGTCGGTTCCTTTTCAAGA
Source organism: Prorocentrum cordatum (assembly GCA_963575745.1). Taxonomy (NCBI): domain Eukaryota; class Dinophyceae; order Prorocentrales; family Prorocentraceae; genus Prorocentrum; species Prorocentrum cordatum. The sequence goes on from CAUYUJ010019644.1 coordinate 27,753, forward strand.
TGCGGTTCTAGCCCAAGCGCCGCGCACATTCGTCATAAAAGTGTGCAACGACTTCACGGATGGAGGGCGGGTTGTTTTCAAAATGTGGTTGTCGCCCCAGCGCCGCGCACATTCGCCTTATCGTCTTCAAAATTTGCAAGAGCTTCCCTGATGAAGGCGGGTCGTTTTCAAAATGTGGTTCTCGCTTTGGCGCACGGCACATTCGCGTGAACAAATTTACAATAGCTTCACGGGTTATTATAGTTGACGCCTCAGAAATGGTTTTCTGGCACGATGCCGGATTGTCAGGGCGCAAGAGTCACGTCGATGCGCGGCGCTTACGTCCCAGGAACGGTGTTCTGGCACGATTCAGGATCGCCAGGGCGCAACCTGACAGTTGATTCGCGGCGTTGAAATCCAAGGAGTGGTACTTTGGTACAATCGGAGATTCTGAGAAGGGTGTTCTCCAAAGGGGCATTTCCAGCAGTAGAAGAAAAAACCCTCGCATGGACCGGTGGACAGAAACTTGGCAGGCGGGTTGAGTACAACATCGCTGATGCACCTTGGACTTACACTGGTCCTCCCTCCTCCTCCCTTCTTCTCCTCTCCCTCCCTCATCCCTGGCTCAAGTCCTGATCACACCGATGGAGGTGCGGAAAGACGCATTGCCGTCCAGGGAAGGCCCTGGGCGCTGGGGCTCGAGCAGGCCCCCCGCGGCCTTGTCGGCACCACGATCACGAAGTCCGCCGTCGCCCCCTTGCGCGCGCCCGCGAGGCGCAGGGTTCACAAGTCGCGATGGCCAAGCAGCAGAAGTTGATCACGTGCAATCGCCGCGGCCGTAGAGGCTGGGTTTGGTGTTCTACTGGTGCTAAGCATTGTGCTCAATGCGGTGGCCGTTTCAAGCAGCAGCAGCATGACCAGTCTGGAGGCACCCGCGGCAGTGCCGCCAGCAACCTCGGTGCCGCGGGCAAGGCAGGACCAGGTCTCCACCCTCCGCCTGAGCCGCACCGTGGCAAGCCTGACCGCCGGCGTGGACGCGACCGCTCTCGGGGGCCCAGTCACCCCCCAGGTCCCCGACGGCCAGGCGCAGTCTCGTTCGCAGAAGGAGATGAACCGCAGCCACAAGCAGAAGATCCAGTGGATTTGGCGCAGGCGCAGGTCACATTCTGGAAGAAGTGGAAGCCCAACGGCGAGGAGCACACCACGGCGCTGGGCAAGCTCAAGCAGGCCAAGGCATCAAGCTTAGCTTCGAAGTCGCTGGACCAGCAGGCACAATCTCTCTCGGACCAGTTGGAAACCCAACGCCAGAAGTACGCATCACAAACATCGGAACTCAAGCAGCTCTTTGACGTCATCCTGGACGCCAGCGATAGGCACTCCAAGCTCGTCACGGAGGCCAAAAGCACGCAGCAGGAGACCCAGAACCTCGAGAGCCAGCACAACATGGCCAAGCAGGCTGCCACGCAGGCGGCCACCAAGGCGAGGACCTATTATCGACCTTGCAGGGGGTTCTTGCAGCGCGCATGCCGCCCGGCAGCAGGGCGCCGCCCGACCTCTGCTCGAAGGTGGCAGAGCTCGCGACCTCTTTCGACGACCTCGCGACTCGGCACGCGCAGTCCCAGGTGGCCGCGCCGAGGCCGTGGGCGGACAACGGCTTCCCGAGCGTCGGCGAGGCCCCCGAGGGAGAGCCCGCTGCCGCAGGCGATGCCGCCGGCGGCGACGCGCCGCCGACGCAGCCCACCGGCGCCGCCGCGGCGGCGGGCGCTGCGGCCACAGGCGAGAACGCGCAGTGCCCGAACGACGCGGAGCTCGACACGGGAGCAGACGAGACGGACCAGACCAAGTCCCTGGTGCGCGCGGCGTCGGCCCTCCAGGCCGCCGCCAGCGGCATGGCCGAGATCCAGGGCCAGGAGGGCCCCGAGGCCAAGCGGGCCAAGGCGGCGGCAGCAGCAGCAGTGGCAGCAGCAACGGGGACTGCTGGGGCGGCATCAGAATCTTCACCGCCGTCTTCACCGCCGTCTCTTTGACAACGCCTACGCGTTCGCCACGATCGACGGATCGCGCTGGGGGGAGTGAAAAGCGTAGTAGAGTCCAGCACTGCACGCAATTTAACTTTCATCTGCGCTCAGGAGCGCAGGCTCGAAGCAGGGGGCTTCGCCGGCCCAACGGGCCAGAGGCGTGCTAAGATCTCCGGTAACTTGTTAACAATATGTCTAGTTCGCGCGCGCGGAGCGGCCCCTGGGGGCCCCCGGACGAAAAGTACCCCGGCAAGGTCCCGAGAGAAGCCCGGGAGAAGCCACCAGACCACTCCAGGGGAGGGTATTTTTCGACACCCCTCACGAGGATCGTGGCCTCCGAGGGGGGAGCCGCAATCGACTACCCCCAAGAGCCCCCCAAGAGGCCCTGGGGGCCTCCAAAACGCCGCCAAGGAGCCCCAAGAGACTCCCAAGAGGTCCCCAAGAGGCCCCCAAGAGGCCCCCAAGAGGCCCTAAAGAGGGCTCCAGGGCCGGCGGCATGAGCGAAGCGATTAAATTTAACTTTCATCTGCGCTCAGGAGTGCAGGCTCGAAGCAGGGGGCAGTATCATTCGTCAGATACAATGGTGATTCGCACGAGGCCGGCTTGCTCGCATTTCGCCTGCCGCCCGCAGCCCCTCGGGTGAACTTCTCTCGGGGGTGGCGGTTTTAGTTCGGGATGGCTTGGACCTCGGGGCCCAGCCGCTGCAATTTCCTCCGGGGACTGACAGCCCCAGACTCGCTGGAGTTGTCGTCGAAGCGCCAGGGGCCCCAGCTTTCGGTCTGATGAGCGCTTATTGTCAGGCATCCTCGGGTCTCAATGAGACCACTTTCATCTGCTGGCCACCATCGGCCAGACCCAAGATCTAGCAGGCAAGCCTCTCATTGTTGCAAGCGCTTTCAATCCGCAACCAGATAGGCTTCAGCAGGGCAAGTATTTCCTCACGCGCGCCACGATGAGGGCAGCGGCGCCCAAAGCCGCCACCTACCGCACTAAGAGAACGAAGTCGACCCTCGATTTCTTGATCCACAGCCCAGCCTTGGGGCCCTGGCTGGAACTTCCCTGCACCTTGACCTCCTACCCCTTGGCCCCCCACCGCCCTGTTACCATGGCCCTGCGCGCGCAGGATAATTTCAAGATGCCGACGCTCCTCGGGCCCAAGAAGCCCCCCGCTAGGACGCCCATTGGACCTCAGCTCCCGTCGGTCAGTGGGCATCAGACAGCTGCAATGATAGAGTATGCCATCCAACTTCTTGGAGTTGCCTCGCAGCCCCTCCCCGACCAGCAGCGCCCCACCATCCTGGACCACGTGCACTTCGCCCTCGCCCAGGACCTTGAGCACACACTCAGCGTGAAAACGGACACCCCCATCAGACCTAGCAAGACTCCCAGGGACCCCCCCCCACCCACACACACACACACACACCAGATCCACATGGTCTCGGCGAGTGCGAAGTGTTCCCAAGGGCGCAAGTGCTGGACGGTCTACTCCAGGCCTCTTCGTTGGCTCCAAAATCGGCTGCAAGACTGCCGACGCAGCATCCAGGATGAGGATCTCCATGATTTCCGGGACATCCTGGACAGTCGGGAAAACAGCCCTGAAAGTTGTAACACCTCTCCTGCCCTTGCTCAAGGGCTGCAGGAAGTTCGCGTCACGGCGGGACTGTTGCATGAGGATTTACATGCGCAGAGGCTCAACACAGAGTTGGGCATCACGATTTTAGATGAGCTGCTCGGGCAAGTCGGCAGGACCATCGATGCTGAACTTGCCACCGAGCGCAGTAAGGACGGGCAGGAGTGGAGGGATTGGGCGCGGTCTTCCACGAAAGGAGATATGGGATGAGCGCACAAGTGGACGAAGAAGCTCCAAGCTTGGAAGCCTGTTTCGGTTGCGCATCGCCAGCGGCTCTGGACGACCGCAGCACGTCCTCCAGGTCGAGGCCGACCGACTCGCCAAGATTCGGGATGTTCACACTGAGGCCCCCCCACAATGGGTTTCTCAGACCGACGGCAAGGTGGCCCTAGGACCCATCACTCCTGCTCGCCTTCGAAAGGTATCCAGAAGTTTTCCACGCAGTACGGCCTCAACTTGGGATGGAGTGCACCCGCGCCGCTTCGCCATGCTCGATGACGAGCAAGCCGAGCTGGTTTGTAAGACGAGTGAGCTTATCGAGCAGATTGGGCACGTGTCATCGCAGCTGCACGGCGCTACATCTACGCCCATGCTCAAATGAAAGCAACATGGCGATATTAATGCCCCGCCCGCCTCTCGGTCGATTGGCACGCCCCCTGCTCTTCATCGCGCCTGGGCCCGACTGCGGAGATCAGCAGCCCGAGAATGGAAATTTCAACATAGACGGCCATATATTGCACATCGGGCGGGACATTGAATAATGGAACTTGCATGCGCACAACCACTTGAAGGCGAATATCCCGCGTGTCAAGAGGAACCCCAACATTCCGCTCAAGTATTATGGGGCCTTTCTAACTGTTACGAGCATATAGATCGCGAGAGCCCTGCCCGGCGCGCTGGCGCCTCTGGTTTCCCGCGCTGCCTGCTCCGCCTCATTCTCTCTCAATATGGAAATACCAGTTACGCAGCTATGCAGGATGCGCGTGTTATTGTCGGCAAAGCGTGGACGGGGTCTGATTGCAGGGCGCGGCCGGGCGACGTATCTCGCGCAACTGCATGTTCTCGCTCCCCTCGACCAGTGGACAGCCACGCACAGCGACATTCGCCTCGCGATGTTTATCGACGATTTATTGCTGCAGCGCCATGCTAGGAGCTATGAAGTAGTGATCAATCAAATGAGTTTGGCTGCTCAGTCGCTAGCCAGATGCATCAAGCATGAGCTTAAGCGCCAGATCGCTACCAAAAAGAGCCAGGGTTTAGCCTTCAGCCAGGACCTCCAAAACAAGCTTCGGTAGACCCTCGGGCGCTCGCCGGGCTCTCCACGGACATCTCAGGGCCCAACCTCGGCATGGGAAGCGGGGCTGGACGGCCCCAAAGGCATTGGCGAAAAGGACGACAGCTTGCGGGGTTAACAAGATCTAGAAACGCATGGCCCGCATCAACATGATTAGTTATGCTGGGGGATCCGGTAAGAAATTGCACAAAACTGGCCTCGCAGCGGCCACCACGTTCGGAGTTGAGGACACGGGCATCAACAACACAATGCTCGCGCAGGCCCAAACTCAAGATTTAGTCGCAGCAGGTCCTAGGTCCTAGGTGCGTCTCGAGGTGCCGCACTCTCTCGCTCCTCACCCTCCAGGGCCCCCTGTGGAAAGCCGGCCTCGGGCCAACGCTCATGCGGCACCGTCTTGCATGAGAGCCAACACCCGCCCCGACACGGCCGTGGCCAGCGCCCAACAGATCAGCCTTTGGGGAGAGACTGTTTTACCGAGAGTATCCAAAACTTGGGGCCCCTACAAGGGCCCCTCAGCGCGGCGGCCCTCTCGCTGTCCAGGGCGGGGCGGTCGTTTGAGAGTCCTTTCCGTTTTGAGACCCCCACAGGCCTTGTGCATCCCCTCCCAGGAACTCAGTCGAGATGACCAAGCAGCACAGCGGCACGCTGCTGGCCTTCGCCACCCAGAGTATCTGGACCATGGAGCGCGCACTTTCAGCAGGATATGATGCGCCCCAAGGTTGCCCATGTGGACACCACAAAGATGATCTCCAACATCGCTGCCTCGAGTGCCCCAAGACTGCCCAGTCCAGAGAAGAATTCACGAGTGGGGAGCCTCGCAGGTTGAAAGACCCGATTCCTGACACCTTGGGTTTCAGTTTACGCCCAACTTTGCGGGCAGGCCCCCCCCCCTGGCACTGGCCTGGAGGCCGCTAAGATTTGGTGTCGGGACCCTAATTTAAGGTCTGAGGAAGCGTTCAAAGGTGATGTCTACATAGATGGTAGTTGCACGTGCCACGGCCACTATAACTTCAATGCTGCTGGGTTTGTCGTAGTGCGCATGGTGGATGGAGAGGAGTTTGCCGCCTTTTATGGCCGAGTTGTGCCCCCGGGGGGCCCAGACCTCGGGGGCCGCTGAGCACCTCGCCGCAGTGACGGTAGGCAGGCCCTCACCTCACGTTGACAAGATTTACTCGGATTAAAAAAAGGGGCGTTGCAGTTGCACGGCGAGGCTGGATACCCTCGCCGGAACCAATGGTCAGGTTGTAATGTGCTCGCGGGCGGAGGCTATTTTGACCTCGGCCCCAAACTCCAGAAAGTCAAGGCTTACCAACATCTGGAGTTGCTTTCCCCCGATAGTGACGAATTCAATTTAGGTAGCGGCGACGACGCCGCAGATAGGATTGCCAAGGCCGCCGCGAACCTTGGCGGCCAACCTAGTCTTGACGAAGTAGAGCAGTATCAGAAAGACACTGCTCTGCTGAAGAAATACCTTCGATATGTCCAAAGCCCTTGGGGAGTGGCCCGCGATAGCCCCTCGTCGCAACAAGGCGCTGGCCAAGCCCGTGAAGAGCCTCTCCCCTCCCTCGGGGGCTGCCTCGGTCTTGGCCTCCTGGGGCCCTGGGGCCCCGCGTTCCGCCCCTCCTCCCCCTCCTCCTCCTGTGGCCCCTCGCGAGATTCCGAGGGCCCACGTCTGAGCGATAGTGAATGGCCAGCGCCGATGTACGATTTGCCGCATCCGCGTCCGCACGTTCAGAGTTTATGAGGAGCGACGCAGTGCAATGGATTGTCCTGGACACTGCCCCCAGATGTCCAGCCTGGCCCCCAACCCCAGGGGACATACTTTGTTCGATTATGAGCACCTCGAACAGCCAACAAGTTTTCGGGCGTGCCACAAGTGTGGTTCCCTTAAAGGAGGGCAATTCGAGAGGTTTGTCTGGTGATTGCAAGTTGACACCGCCCCATACTTGGGCTAAGCTGCAGCTACAGAGAGCACAATCTGGCGGTCACCCCAAGAGTTCCGCCGCCAGCCCGATTGTGATCAGTCTCCCTCCCGTGCCGCTGGAGCAGCTGCTCAGAGAGGCAGCTCAAGCCCAGGCGCAGACAGGCCCACACCAAGGATGAGGTTTGTCCACCGTCCTGGAGTTCTCTACAACAGGGGTGGGCAGTGCCGGGTCGTCCTGGCGTCGCTTCATTATGTGTACTTGTGCGTGTGTGCGAGCGCGCTCCCCGCACGCGTGTCAGGCACCCCGACTCAGGGGGAAGGAGCGTTAATTTCTTTCTCCTGCGGCATTGGCCGCAGATACGCCTTGGCCCGATGCAGGTTTGATCTGGGGTTTTGTTTCTCG